>VZTB01002128.1:705328-722585 GCA_013397245.1 Thryothorus ludovicianus
ATTCTGACTCTGTCAGTGATTTTCTTTTTCCTTATTGCATGTATTTTGTTTCCTTTTTGTTTTATTTCCCCTTTTCCTAATAAATTGTATTTCTGACTTGGAGTGTCTCACTGGTTTTGCTTCTCAAACCAGAACAGAACAGTATCTTCCAAACTTGTCCCACTTCTGATTACTTTTCTTACCAAAGTTTTCCAAGGATTCTAGTTCTCAGAGGTGACAAGTTATTTGTGCAGAGTAACAAATGCTTCTCACTAATAAAGAGGCAAATACTCATCTCCTACAATGACAGTATTGCATAGCAGTGAACCACAGTCACAAAAAACAAAGAAGCATTTAAGTTTGGCAGACCTTGAGTCTTCTGTGACCTAATCAAACTCTACCATCAGCAAACAGAACACGGGTCTGACACGAGTGTACCAGCAGCCAGTGCTCCTCCCAGCCCATGGCCCCAGTGAGTTTTCAGCCCCAATAAAACACTTGTGTACACCAAGGCATCGGGCTCTCACACGAAATACACACCCCTGCCCCGGCAGAAAGACAGCGGGGAGCCCAATAACCTGCAAAATACAGAGGCAAAAAAAAAAAAAAAAAAAAAAAAAAAAATTCAGGAAAAAATTTCTAAACTCTTCAAGAAATTGTCTGCCTCCACAAATGCTACTGCCTGCAGAGCAAACATATTTTCCATGTTTCTGTGATCCCAGTGCCTCGCCCAAACATTCTGTGACTAATGGACATCTGGAAAATCGTGTCCTGTGTATCCACTGTGCACAGATAGGGCACAGCATGTGGAGAGGTCCGATAACTGCTGCAACTCCAGTGTTTACCTTTCAGCTTGCTTTTAAAAACCATTTCAGTCTTCCATTAGATAATTACAGGTTTCATATTCTCACTTTCAAGGTTTATTTTCAAAACACTTCTGTCACAAAAGCAATTTCTAAATTATCTACTTGCCAAAAGCAATTTAGGGACTTTCACATGACAGCAGTGAAGCATAGAAAGTATTCCCTTCTTGCATACAAAATAGTGGTATTTAACAACTTTTTCCTCTCAATATTATAAAAATAAGCATGTAAATCAACCTGCTATTTTGGAACTAGTGAGAAAGTGCCTTACTACTGTAATGACATTCACCTAAAGTATACTCAAGGTAAATGAGGGATCTTGCACATTCAGTACAAGGGTTCATGAAAACATGCATGACGCTGACAAAAGTAGATAATGAGGTGCAGAGGTATTAGAAACAATGTTTGGATTGAAAAAATGCATCAGAGACACAGGACAAGTGCTGCAATTGTATTCTTTTGTCATGATGTCTAAGGAGCAACACCGAGATATTTGGTTAGGTTTTTCCCCCCCTCTTATCCTTTATCATAAAATATCAGAAATTTTTAGTTGATATACTCTCCTCTTTTTTCCTAGAAACCTACTTAACAGAAACCTTCCCCAAAAAGCCTTGAGAGAATCGATTACATTCAAACTGAACTGTCTCTATATCATCCAAGGTGTCAGTAAATTGTCATTCAGATGCTAACATTAAATAGGAGAAAAACCCTCAATTAAAACAGATAGCTATATAAAGACCCTATCAATTCTCAGATAACTTTTTTTTTTAAATAGAAGATGAGTGTTACCTTAGGATTCAGGTATTAACAACAGAAAACTTGTTATAACCCATCTTCAGATAAGGATAAGGCTGAAAATTTCTTGTTAAAAGGACAAGAATGTTCCAGATCAGCAACTGGTTTTAAAACTAAACCCCAGGATATTTCTAAAGACATGTTTAGGTTGACCAGTTCTGTCTAATCCAAGATAAATCAAATGCAGACCCGTTGAGGTTTGTGTGTTCACAGTATGTGTATATGTGGGTCCAGAATCATCAGGCTGACATCTGCCCCACCAAGGAAACACAGAAATTGCCAGCTCATGGCTTTGATGGTGGACTCAGAGCCAGGGGAGCTGTATGAATGTCCAAGAGCCCACCCCAAAAAGATCAGATTAGACAAGTTCAGCAACCATCAGTTAAAATCCCATCTGGCAGAGCAGAACAGCTCTACCTCGGAACTATTATACTTGAAAAATTGCACTTTTTTTGCTTCTTTTGCATTTCTAATCTGGAAAACAATTCTCCTACCAAGTTTAATCCATGTACTGGCTATCTCTTGGGTGGGATGAAGACCAAGCACTTAGGAAGAGTGTCTGACAGACAACTGAGAAGTGATCCCCTGCTCCACCTCCAAGCCTGAAGGAAAGGTTATTTCTGGGGAGACAGTGCAGAGTGAGCTGAGAGGCACTGGCAGTAGGGGAGGGATGGAAGCTGCTCCCAACACAGGCACGACCAGGAAAGGAGCAGAAAGCCTGAGCAGGGTCTCCCTGAGCTCTGGCTGTTGGCACTCCAGACGGGCTCTCTGTGCACAAGTCACAGGGCAGCTGAGCATCCCCTGAAGAGCAGGGCAGGTGGGAAAGCTGCTTAACTTCCATCAGCTGGGATGCCCTGGCAGCCCCCTCTGACAGCCCTGCTCGGTAGCAATGGCAGCAGTGCACACCCTACACCTAAACCTGAGCACCAGAGGGATGGGGGGTGGCCATCCTGGGCACAGACCTCTGAGGAGGACAGAAACCTTGGCTCAGGACGGTGGTGAGGACTGAGGACCACGGGTGCAGGTGAACGCTGCTGTCCCCCCCCGCAAAAACCCAAGGTACCAACTGAGCCTGCAGCAGAGACCTGGTGTGCAACAAACAGCTCCAGCTGAGAGGAAATGGTGAATCACATTTTCTGTATTTTTAGCTGATATTTGTTTCTTTTTGTTCAATGATTTATTTAAAGCTGTTCTTCAGTCTAAACTTTTCCACACACTACACTAAAAACAAAAACCCCATCGCTGCTCTTCTCGTGATGGACATCAGACTTTATTCTTGTTATCTTGGTTTTAAAAAGCCATGAAGTTATTAGTTTTTGAAGTGATGCAAAACTAAACATGCTGCTCTGAAAAAGCCTGTAATTAAGCAGGCTGTAATCATTTTTCACTATCTGGCTCCTTTTCAAAGCGCACGTCATTCTTTTGTTCTGCCTGCAGTATATTCTCATGGCAGCAGAACCGTGCTGATCCTAGGCATTAATTACTGTTTAGGAGAATGGAAAGGAGGAGGGCAAAGGGAATGGAAAGAGCAAAGAAAACACCGCTACACATCTCCACAAAACACCTCATGGTGATATTTGAAAAAGCAGCTTACAAACACCTACCCACACAGTGTTTGTTGGAGGATTTAGCTGCTCCTTTTAAGGACCTAACCTTCTAATAGTGATCTTAAGTTCCTCAGTCGAAAGAAGATATAAGCATTAAAATCTATTTTTATTTAGAAAAAAAAAAATCACAGTTAAACTAATACACATGTACATGTACCTACACACACATATATATATATTTATGGAAACTCTTTGCCTCTGGGATTATTTTGAAAATGCCCCAGGAGAGGTCTGCTATTAATCTAAATTAAGATCTATTTCTACACGAGAGAGGATAATTAAAATTAGCCTGGGTATTAATGAGCTTCTAATGTAGCTTCTCCAGGTGCAAGTGACAATTTTTAGACATGAAATGACAAGGTATTTAATGCACATAACAAGGGGAGCCACAGACTCCTACCACGATCACCTAACCATGAGCTACATGCTAGAGGTTTTCACATGAAGAAGCTGGAATCTGTGGAGTGGTCTTTTTTTTAAGCATATTAATAGCTCAGTTATTATTAGTGCAGAACAGTAATTACTCACTCACTCACTAAGTCCATTTCAAAAGATCCCCACAGCAGCCAACGTTTCCAACTCCAATCCACCCTCAGAATTGCTATTTAACTTGTATTGAGCAATATTCTCTTTGAGGTGAAGGTTGGAATTAGGCCTGGGAAAAAATGATTATTTGAAGGACATAAAAATTTGATGTGTTTGGCACTCAAAAGGGTACGGAATGATCCGAGGCCCCACAGGGTGGGATTTATGCTATCAGTGTTTGTGTTCCATATTCAGCTGATGCTCAGAGCCATGTCTGCCCAAGCCAGCTGAAGTTCAAAGCTGAGAGCCTTGGCTTACAATTTCAGGTATTAAAAAACGTGCTAATACAGTTATATATTTGCTTTAAATTGGATCTGCCTCACGCTTAACCAGCTCTGAGCAGGTGCAAAACAAGCCGAAGGTTATCTCTGAAAAAATCAATACAGAACTAAGTTATTTATACAGATGGTTATAAAGAAGATCTGGTAACCTTTTTCAGTGGAGGAGGACTGAAATTTTAGTGACCATATTAAATTACCACATTTGAGCACAGCCTTTAGGTTTCCAAACTATACAAAAGCATACATGCAGTTATTACATGTATGTCTCCATGCTGTGATTATATAACTTGACTGTAATGAGAGAAACCATTGGCAAAGGAATAAACTGAGGAATCCAGAGTATCCAGGAGAAAAATCTGAAGGAAATATCATCCAAAATTTCTTCACATCTCCAGCTGCTTTTCAAGGGACACTATACTCCAGAATCTGGATTGAAAAAGAAACACAGATGTTGCATAATGTCTGTGTATAAACACTTCAGAATTTGTTCTTGCATGTAGTATCCTAAACAGCATCCCAGGTCCCAGATACTATATGCACATATGCATAAAGGCACAGATGTGTGTGATCACAGACAGCCTTTATATCGAGTCAAATCCAAGTTTTGTACTCTCTTGCACAGCCTGGCTTGTTCCTGTCTCGACTTTCACCCATCCTGGTGTTTTAGCAGAAGGATGTGGAAGCTCTCAGGAGCTCTTGAACTCTGACACCTCTTGGTCTTGCCAGGCTCCTTCATTTCATCTTCAGGAAATTTAATTATGTTTATGGATAACACCAGAGAAGCAAACTTGCAAGGCAGGTGACAGGGGCTGTGAATTTACATCACAAGACAGCAGAAGGACATTCTGCATTTCCTGATGATTTTTGAATTTAGATATCTCAGTACTTTTCTTCTGAAATAGATTCTAACACAACATCACCACAGCATAAAGCAGCACTTGATTTACAAGCTGTATTCCTGTGATGTGACATCCATCAAGGAAAAAAAACATATTTCCTAGGATCAACAGAACAGTTAATAAGAGCATAAATTATAAAAACATTAATCTAAGCAAGCTAATCTATCATGCTAATCTTGAAGCATTAAGTGTAAAATACAACACTTACCAGGCCAAGAATGTCAAACATGCAAACTGATAATCGTTTGAACCAGTTTTGCTATGCCAGATCCAACTCTGCCAGTTTTCCATCAACCATAAAACCCAGATAGAAACTTAAATAATTATGGCATGCAAAAAATATTGTATTATTTGTGTGCTGATAGGTTATATATTAGCATAGGAATAGGTTTGAGGGATAAAAATTTCTGATGGAAAGAATTCAAATACAAAACAATTTGTATCTGCTCCAGACTTCTAAATCACTTGCAGCTGGTAAACACTACAACCAGCAGCACAGCCTTGTACCATAAGGCTTTGTTCTGAGGCACTAAAACCTGCCATTGTGAGAGAACACTAACCAAGTTGATCCAAGAATACAGACTTCGGAAAACAAAGAAAAAGCCAACATTTTCCTTCACAAGGTACAATATCCTAGAAAAGATGTGATGTAGCCCCATAGAGTGAAAGGAACTGATTTTTTGTAAATGGTAGTTCCTTTCCAGTCTTCTACGAAGATACAGCTTTTATCAACTCACTTGTATTTCTCTTCTCCCTTGATTGGGATGGAAAATTCTCTTCTTGCTTAAGGAAACTCTAGGCTAGGGTAGCACTTCTCAGTCAGCCACAGCTCCCAGCAGTTTGATGGCTATTTATTGTGGGATTCATTCCCAGACTCTTATCAAATATGGGTATGAATCAGCAGTTTAAGGAAAGACAGGAGGAACATCATTTTAATGATTTACTGAAAATTCAGACTTTCTCATAGATAAAATTACATGAAAAAAGCCAAACCATCTCCAACAAAATGCTATTACTGGAATATCTCTAAAGTTACTGGTGATGAGAAAAGGTTGCTATTCCCCTAAAAGTGGAGTCACTGTCTTAGTCACCAGCCTTGGGCCAGACAACTGCACTCAGGTTAAAGGCCAAGCCAAGCCCACACGTGTGTCAAGATTTGATCCTGCGAGTCAAAATTTCATCTGCATTTCTAGCAGTGCAAGTTATCAACACTGGAACAGCTTATCATAAACCTGGTAATAACTCCTCCACACGGCCAAAAGAAGCCTCCAAGGGCTCAGTGTGATGAATATTTTTTTTTTTTTTTTATGCGGGAAGGAACAATGAAAAAGGGGCAAAGCTGCTATACTGGGGACACTACAAGCAAGTTCTGTGTTTCAGTGATTGGGTTTTTCCATATTTTGATGGAGAAAATGTAGAGGGGAATGAAAGTTCATAAGATGAAACAACGTATTTTTAACTATATTTCTACCTAAAACAATACTGGAGACTTGTGAAACAGCACTGGAGTATCCAACTCATCTGTGAGCCCTGTGCCTCTACATCCCTTTTTTGTCATCCTGGGTTTTTCTTATACATGGTATATGAGAATGCTGCCTCTTAACCTTTTAGCCATATACTCATTAAAACAGACACACACCCCAGATGAGCAGCAGCCACATGATCTTCATTCTTGTTCCTGTGACTGCTTCCTTGGCAGCACAGGTTCGACACCAAGAGATCTCCAGAAGCTACACACCATTTACAGCACCACAGCTCCTCTCAGGGAAGCAGTGAACAGATTGAAGGTGTCCTTAACAATTTAGAATCACAGAATGGTTTGGGCTGGAAGGCACCCACAAAGGTCATCCCCTTCCACACCCCCTGCCATGGACAGGGACACCTTCCACTATCCCAGGCTCCCCATCCAACCTGTCTTTGAACACTTCCAAGGATCCAGGAGCATCCACAGCTTCTCTGAGCAGCCTGTGCCAGGGCCTCCGCACCCTCACAGGGAGGAATTTATTCGGAATCTCTATTCTAACCCTGCCCTCTTGTCAGTTTGAAGCCATTCCTCCCTGTCCTGTCACTCCATGCCTTGTCAGAAGTCCTTCTCCAGCTCTCTCATTGCTCCTTTAGGTACAGGAAGGCTGCTTGATACTGCTCCTCCAGATGACCTTTATGGATGCATTTCAGACAAAAAAAGGTCAAACACCACTTGGTTGCTCACCGAAGCACTTGATATAAAGAGGGAAGCACAACTTCCAGGGATTATTTCAAAGGACTCTGGGAGCTGAAGTTCCTCACAGCACTCATCAGTACAAACCACAGGGACAAACATAAAACCTTCACCACCCTCCATTCCAGATAAATTGAATTAAAGCAATGTGTGTGCATTAGAAGTGGCTGTTGAGTCGCAGCATTGGAAGGGTAATTGCTCCATCAGGAAAAGACAAACTGGAGACTTAACAAAATGAGATCTACTATCAATCAATAGTTTGGAAATTATTCCAGTTGTGGGTGTTGACAAAATAAAAATGCTTCCTGGTCTTCTGATTGAAACGTTGTACTACTTTGAGTATGTGCAAGTACAATACAAAAAGGTATTAAAATGAAAGCTTCATTTTGTAACTCCAGCCCTTACAATAGCAAATTGAAGGATATTCCCCTCAGGTTCATTTCGTCATAATTTGATTTTTAAGAGGAAGAAACTAAGTATTGCTCATGGATAGAAACACTACTGTCACAACTGAATGTTTACTCTAAAGATACTATGCATATGTAACACTTTCTTGACAGACTTTATTCTTCAACTCTTACACATCACTGCTAATCTTCACCAGTAAACAAAAAATAATTAAATATTATAATAAAATTATTTTCAGATACCAAAATTAACTTCACCTCCAACATTTTGTATGTTGTCTATGAAGAAAGCCAAAGGAAATTGAACCAGTTTTGCAAATTCTTTGAAGATGACTTAAATTGAAAGGATCACACCACAAGCGTTATAACTTTAAGTATTATAGATATTCTTGATTATTTTTATTTATTTTGGTTTTATTGGGTGTTTTGTTTTTTTTTTTTTCTCCTCATCATACACAAGAATATATGTGCTTGCCTAGTTAAACAGGAATATTTCATACAACAAGGACTGCTGGGGGATGGATGCAGTTTTAGTGGTGGACCTGTCACTTCTGGGTTCATGGTAGGACTTTCTGACCTAAGTGACTCTATTACTCATGAATTTACTTGCCTGTAAGGAATGTTTACATATTTATATTTAAATTCATAAAGAAATAGTGATGGATAATCACAGCTATGCTAATTGAAGCTTAATTCCCTGTTTCTGTCATTTCCAATTTTTGAAGCAGAGAGTGCAGAAGATTCTTCATAAAATCCCTTATGGGTTACCATAAAACATTATACATGGTGAGATATTGGGAAGCTCAGAAATTCATGCATTTTCATGTCTAAGAAATAAACAAGTGGAAAATGAAGTAATGAATCAAGACATGTAAGTGAATTATCTCAAAGGTCACTGTATTCACGGTGCTCATTATATATTAATGAAATATGCTTAATGAACATCCTTCCAATTATGACTGCATGATGTCCCACAGCAAAAGCAGCAATCACAAATGTGTGAATAGCATTAAGCCTCCCCAGAACTTCCCAAATTAAGCTTGTGTGTGAATCTTGTATCAGAGCCAGATCTAGGCATTTAATATTGCACAAGTACACTCAATTCAACATTACAAAATACTAAACGAGTTGATAGTGTCTGTGGGCCTTAACTCAGACCTATAAACTTAGCTTTTCTGAAATCATTAGTAAAATGTGGCACTAATAAATGTCTCAGTGCCTTTGCAAACAATAAATTACTCATGATGCTTGCTATCAATTATAACACTGAAGAATACTCTCAATGTGTAATTTTCTTTAAACTTAACATCTGCAAAATTGATTTAGAAATCTATGTGGCGCATTAAGCAAGACAAAGAAATAAAACAGGAAAAAAGAAGACACTTATATCCCTTCTTCTCTCACTCCACCTAGAAGCATGGAAAAGCAGATTCTAAGAATTTGCTATTTCAGATTGTGCAGGACTTCCTCACAGTCTTTAACAGGTATTTATCTCCTGTGATACTTCTGTTCAAGTCATCCATGCATAGGTTAAGGGAGGTTCATGCTGAAACTATGCAAGTGAAAGCACAAGTGTTTGCTTAATTGGAATGGACCTAAAATCCACAGGAAGTTTCAGCTTAACACAAATACAGAAGAACTCCACAGGAAACCTTTCCTTTACTTGAAACTGGAGTTAAATAACATAACTAAGAAAAGACTCTTATTCCTCAGGTCACTTGACTTAATTATTAAAATTTCACAGTAAAGAGAAACAAATGAATAAATTTCCCCTCATCTAAATAGAAAATAGCTGTTTCTTTAAAGAAAACCCACTATTCTTGCTATAATGAATTGCTATGGATTTTTATAAATTGGAGGTTATATAGTAAAAATATCTCATCTAATCCCGTAGTTTTCTTCCCCAAGAAAAAGTATTATATACTGAAGCTCCAGAAAAAAATGTTCTGAATACACATGAAATTTGTTCAAGATCACATTTTCTTAAATAAAAAAAGTTAGCTTCAAATAATTTAAAACATAGTCATACTCTTCATCACAAGGTTTGTTGTCTCTTTGAAAGAATACTTAATAAAACAAAACACTTGGTTATAAATAAAATGACATGGATTTTTTTGAATGCTGCACTAACAATTGCAAAAAACCAAAACATTCACTGCCTGAACATCAATTAATTTTCATTTTGTTCCCCAACGATGCTGAGCGACCAACTGTGAATTAGGTTAAGGAAACCCACATGTAAGGTTTGTCAGGGTTGTCCATTTATGAATCAAAACTAAAGGAAACTGGCTGAACTCTGAAGGAGCTAAAAGGCAATTTAATTGCATATACAAATCCTCTAATACCAAGGACATGTAATTAGCTACTTTCAAGCCTGCACCTCGCTGCTGTCAAAGAAACTGCTGGAATGCCTGCTAATTCAAACCATATCTAAGGGATATCTCAGCTGAAAGAAAATGGAAGATAATTACATGTCTGGAAAAATAACCCACCGTGTGTGAGCCATCACAACATGGGCACAAGCCCTTGTGCATGGGGCTGATCCTCCAACACCCCTCTCTGCCACGGCCCAGTGTCACCCCGATTTTTCAGGCTTTTCTGAGGCACTTTCTAACCTGATGTTTTTCATAGTTCGTAGCTCTTTCTCACACACGGGTGTTATAATTAGAAATATATTTTTGTTAAGATTAGGTTGTTTCCATACTTTCTCTTGGTGTGAAGAACAACTGATGGACAGTTGTCTTGAACAGGATGGGAGAGGTGTCAGCCTTCTTCTCCAATCCCTGGTCTGTGTGGAAATACTATAAATTTGAAGTCAGATGTTTTAATAAATGGTTTTTAGCCTTCTCATCGAAGAGTGTCTGTGTGTGTCCTTGAGTGTCCCACAGTGACAGCCCAGGGGCTGGCATGGCCACAGGAGGCCCCCGGGATGGAGAAGGGCCTGGAGGGGAAGGGTGTGAGGGGTGGCTGAGGGCACTGGGTCTGTTCAGCCTGGAGGAGACTGAGGGCAGACCTCATCACAGCTACAACATCCTCCTGAGGGGAAGAGGAGGGGCAGGCACTGATCCCTGTGACAGTGACAGGAGCTGAGGCAACGGCCTGAAGCTGTGCCAGGAGAGGTTTAGGTTGGGTATCAGGAAAAGGCTCTTCACCCAGAGGGTGGCTGGGCACTGGAACAGCTCCCCAGGACAGTGGTCACAGCAGCGAGGCTGGCAGAGCTCAAGGGGCATTTGGACAGTGCTCTCAGGCACAGGGTGTGACTCTTGGGCCATCCTGTGCAGGAATAGGAGTTGGACTCAGTGATCCTGGTGGGTCCTTTGCAGCTTGTTCTGTGAGTCTGTGGTTCTGACACGCACTCATGGTCCTGCTGAGCTCTCAGCAAGCCTGTCCCATCTCCTGGCCTCCCATGTTTCATGCTTGGAACAGAGGACACATGATGCATCTACGGTTGACTCATCCATTTTTCCTTTTTACTTTTTAAGAGTAGAATAATACATATAGCCATTATTTGGCTCAACCCATCAGCCCTTTACCCCACCAACAAGGAGGCAGACCAGGGCAGACAGCCATGTACAACGGGCAAGTACCTTGTGGTGCAGCTGCTGTCAAAGCAGTGGCTGTGTCAGTGCCTCGTCTGTCATTTACTCACAACCCACATCCCAGAGTAACACAAGAAAAGCACAACTGCCCCTGCCACTCAGCTGAAACTCTCTAGCTAAGTTGAGCCAGCCTCTGAAAGACAGAGCAAGTTAAAAACTTGACATGTAAGATTCCTTCAGCCTGGAGCATCACTTACAGACAGACACTGCTCAGTCTGTGTACCACAGCCTTTTAACAGTGACAGAGCCATGCAAAAAAAAATCAGGTAGCATTACCAGCTAATTACACATCTCCTTAGGCTTTAATTAGAGATATGCAAATACACCAGACCTGACCGCTGCTACATGAAAAGCAGAAAGTGCTGTTTGAACGACAGAGTGCTGCAGAAAACCTTCAGGTGGGATGTGCTGAAAACGTGGATCTGGTATCAATACAGTGGTCAATAAATGAAAAAAGATGGAATGCTTTTCAGATGAGTTATTCTCTTCTCTACTTCCCATCCATATATATATTAAGTAGTATCCCTAGTCATACTTCCATTATCTGGCAAAACACTCAGCTGGAAAACGTGTGCATTTTATGACCCCCTAACCTGGGTCTACCCCAAAAGGCACAAAAATCCAACATGAGACCTGCCTGGGATATAACCATGCAGCAAATACCCCACAGCACTTCCTCCTGTTCCATGTGCTGCCTTTACATGCACAGTCCTGCCCTCCTCACACACCCAGTGCTCCCATTAATGGTAAAAGCATTTGTTATTTGGTGTTGATTGATTAACTCTAATGGAAATACTTACACATATCGTGAGAAGAACACATACCAAAGCTTTTAAAAAAAAAAAAAAAAGACAGTGAAGGTCCTCTCAGGACGCTGTGATGGGAAACAGACTAAGAGACCTAGTTTGGAAACAAATACACTGATGGCAACCATGAACTTTTAACAAGTTGTTTGCCCAGACTCTCTAGTTGACATCTTTCTTGTTAAAATGTACCTGGGATTAAACACTCCTAAATATATTGCCAAATCAAATCAATTAAAAGTGTTGAAAACATAATTTGTAATTTTGTATTGCAGTACATTTGTATTACTCCTCTCTTGCTCACTTTGGTCTGGTAAGAAACCTTAGGAATCTCTACCCCATAACTTTAATGCTTCCTTTACATGGATTTTGCTTGGAATTCACAAGGCAGGTTGAAATCACTCATGATAACTTGACCCAAGTTATTATTCTATACCTACTTACTTCAAAATTAACTTATTATCCCAAAGTAGAATTGTTGCTAATTTGATTTTCCCCAACCTACTGCTAATAAAAAAAGGCAAAGAACCCTGTCAGCATTCATGTTGTAGCTTAATAACAAAATCCCTTTCTGGTAGAAAGGCAGCAAACAGGATGATCAGACAACTTTCATTTAAAAATCAGAAATTTGGTCTTGAACTACAAGACCTTGGGTCTTAGTGATGTTAAATAGTAAATCTACCACTCTAGGTACTGGCAGACATTTTTCTACTAAACACTGATATTATTTTCTGTAGTTGTTGCAGTACTAAGAAGTCAAGAACACCTGATGTACCCTTTACAAAAGGATTTTTTATTTATCCATGATGAATTTTTAACAGAAAGAGACAAGCTGCAAAGCTCATCCACAGTGCTGCTCTCTCACCCCACAGCTGTGATAAACACTGATTTCCTAATAACTGATAAAACTCAGTGCCAGAAAGACAAACCAGATCATTCAGCCACTGCACAGTCCTTCTTATTGACACAAACATGTTACCTAATGATCACTGGAAAAATTCCAATTATCACGATCTCTTTAGCAAATACATTATCCTTTCAAACCTAATTTTGGTTAAACCATCCCTGGTGATGACTCTGAACTGAATACACTAAAACAGCATAAATTTAAAAACGCGTCTTTTCACAGGCAAATCTAGAAAACCAAAATTGTGGTAGTGGTGGTTTTGGACTCCCCAGGAGCACCACGGCTCCAGCTCCCTGCTGGCCTCATCCCAAGCTGTTGCTGGAATGAATCCTTGCACAAGCCTGCCTAGTGTTGCAATCACTGGCTCTCAGGGCAAGCCAAAGTGGCTCCTCTCCTGTTGTAAGGATTTCATTGGACTCCAGCGTCTGCTGGCTGTGGCACACACCTGGAGGCAAGGCAGGAAGTTCTCACACCAGGCAGAAATGCAGATTTTTTGTTTGTTTTCCAAGGCTGTAGAAAAGAAGAGGCTAATGAAACCCTATCCTGGATACTGCATCCAAAACACAGCAGCCAAATACTCTTGGACCACCCTAGCAGGTGTGGGTTCACACCTCACCTTTTGAGGATGGGAGTCCAAAATAGGCTCTCTGGCACCGAGAATAAACACCTAAACCACTACAGTAGTGACTGGAAATCTCCAACCTCACATTTTTTATGAAAAATGGTGATTGCGCCATCATTTGTTCAGATTTCCAAGCTGAAATTAAGGCCATTTTTTTATTAAAGAGAAAGATAAATCTTGTTTTCTCTTTCCTTCAGCCCTTGCCCTTCTCCACTCGCATATTTTTAAAGGCCTGCTTTAATTGATAACCCATGGCACAAATTATGTCAGCTTTCTTCCAAACAAGTATCATTTGCTTTTCATCCTCTGGATAAGAGACACATGCTAGTGTAAAACAGTGATAAAGCTGGTAAGTCAGCCTCCACAAGTTACAAGTACTGGCACAGACCTTTAGAGTGAGATTAATGCCAAAATAAAAAGAAATATCCAGATTTCCCATGGTTTTTGCTAATTAATTTGATCCTTACCACCCTCTAGCTCAGCGAGTTCCATGATGTGACAACACGAGTGACCACTGTGAGCTGTAGGATGCATGTGGGAATGGGATTTGCAAGTTTAACAGCTCCCCTTAGTAACACTTTCAGGTCAAATATTAGATACAGAGAATCCTTTGTGGTATGAAACACACACTAGTCTAGATGACAAAGCACCTGGGTATCAGTAAAAAGATAAAAACACAAGCAAAGCTTTTAGTTGCCTGACAACTGAAATCCCACTGATATTCCAAGGTTAGTCAAACTGAACAAGGGACAGATCTTCAGCTGCAGCTTAAAACAGCACTACAAAATCAGCTTTGATTTTTCCCTCAGCTAGGATGTAGGTGCAATTTAATGTTCAATGCAATGAGAAAATCCAAAATTCTTGGTACAAATAGAAGCTCATTCAGGGGCTGGTTCAAGTTTGTCTGAAACTGCTCTGTCCTGCTTAGAAGAAAGAATTTACTCCTGACACTCACTATTAATTAATAGCACCTGCCAATTACAGCAGTGTTAATTTTACAAGTATTAATCCTTCAAAACCATATTCAAAGTCCTATTGTAATCAAAAATATCCAAGGACAATGTCAAGGCCTGGTGTTCTTACACATTAATGCATGTAACACACACACAAAAAAACAAAAAACCAAAAAAGCCCCCCAAAAAATGAGCACCAAATGCTACTGAGCCCAAAGAAAAAAAAAAATGATACTTCAACATTTCCACTGAAGAGTTACTTTCAGGTAACCATCTTTTATTTCATGAAATCAAGTCAGATAATGTACGCTATTATATCTAGAAGAATAGAAGATAAAATTAGTAAGTGAAACCCATTGTTAGAGATTCAATCTTAAAAAAGGCACAAAATGCACACGAGTGTGCTGTGATCCAAGATAAAGGTGAGTAGTAAGAGTACAGCATGACTCAAAGACATGAATCCCGTGGAAGAAATGAAAAACAGCAACAGAATTCTTTGTACTGTGGGAATAGATCAGGCTGAACACTGAGAACAAGGGAACTGCAGTAACATCACACCAGCTCCTTTGGCCAATGTTATATTTCCAAAGGTAACACCCAGTTACAAATTAAGGTAGTAATGCAATGGAAGTTGCAATTTAAGTTTGGTTTTAGAATGACTGTCCTCCCAGCATCATCACTACACCACCGATGGAACAATGTTTTGCTGAATAACAAGATTCTCAGTAAGGTTAATATGTTAGACATCTAATTTGTAATTTTTCTCAAGAGCAAATTAATCTGCAGCCAAATTATTTCAAATGACCTTCAAATACAACCACAGTCAAATTAATTTCTGTCAGATTCCCAACTCCAACTGCATTCCTAGCTCCTGTGGTCCCCCCTGGACTCACACCATTTAGTTTGGAAACTCATTTTTCACAGTCACATTTTAGCCAGCCTAAATACCAAACATGATGCACCTTAGAGTTTCAAGGAAGCTACCAGGCAAGTTCTGAAAAGCATTGGTCTCAAATCCAAGACTAGCTAAAAACACAACAAAAAGCTGGGTTTCTAACTCAACAATTTTAGAACTTGTACTACATATTCTTCTTTATTCTCTTCAAGGCAATCCTTTCCAACAACAGAGCACCCAAAATATTTGCTTCTGTTCTAAGGAAACTTATCAGTTAGCATTTCCCTGGGTCAACTTCTGTGTGTTTAAGGAAGTCTAAGGAGTACTTTTAATATGTTAAATTTAATTTTTTAACACAATGTGTAAAACAAATGACCCAGTAACAGAGATAAAGAGTAAAATATCCTTACTGCAATCTAATGCTAAGAAGTCCTCCAGCTAATGCATGTCAGTGTTGTGCATGTCAATGTCAATTTAAGTCCTAACAAAGTAAGGGTGTTTAAGAGATTAAAAAGTGCTTATGTATTTTTCTTCCCTTTACAAAATAGTTTGACATATGATACACATTCTTCTAAAGCAGTATCTACTCTGCAACTACTCAATGTACTGAGTTTATACAAAATCTGGGGAAAAGGATGGAATTTTCTGGAAAAAGCTTTCAAGATTCAGATAATGTGCACCTATATAATTCCCTCCTTCACATCCCTATTAAATTTCAAGCTATTATAAATCCAGTAAACCTCAGTAAAAAAGAAAAAAAGCTCTCTGGGATTCTTGACAAAAATCCCCCAAAAAAGGTATGAAGCAGAATTACTTTTTTAATTGATAGAGCAGCATACAAAACCCTTCAAAATTATTGAAAATAAATATTAAGCTGTAACAGACCATAACAAAGAGCACACAAAGAAGCACATATTGGCTTAGTTGGTCAGAGCATGGTGCTGGTAACACCAAGGTCATGGCCTTGATCCCAGCATGGATCATCCACTGAAGAGCTGGATTTGATGACCCTTGTGTGTCCTTTCCAACTGGGAATAAATATCCTGTGATTCTAGGATCACATATTTGCTAGAACAACAGGAACTCTGGTCTCCATGCTCCTTCTGTGCAGTCCCCACTTTTTAAAGTTCCCCTTGTTTACAGTGATTTTTAATTTTTTTTTTTTAAAGACAAAATATCAGAATCTTTAAACACAGTAATGGCAGGTCCATGCCACAACTTTCACTCTTGCCCTGCAACCTTGTCCACCATGTATTTAGGCAAGAAGCACTGACACTTCAAACCATTAGTGGGGAATGTATCTAAAAATCAACAATGAGCATACAGGTGATTGCACAGCCAGCCAAACTGGAAAAAACAGCATCTCTGCTTTTTGACTCCTTGAATATATTCCGCATGCTGGAATAGCATGTATAGTAAGAAAAGAAATTCATTCTCATTAACAGTAATTAATCAAGCCCTGTAGGATTCTAATGGGGAAAAAGCCAATTGGAAAGAAAATGTCTTGTACTGCATGAATGTAAATGAGCATTGTGTTTGCTGCAAGGAGGATGCAAAACCCTTCATGTTTCATTGTGGTGGTTTTCTGCTTATACTTGACTGCCCAGTCCCAGTCAAGGAAATGTTTCTCCTTGGGCCAAATCCTGAGGCATTCAAAAAACCCCACTGTCCTGCTTTCACATGAAGATGATAGGAAAAAAGATTTAAAAATAAAATTAAATATAGACCTATGACTTTTGACCCATAAATGCACAAATACACACTTGTGAACTCTCCCTGCTCTTTGAATATTGCCAGGATGTGGGAACCAGGGCTTGTCTCTGACTGCCCTGGAGGCTCAGGGA
>VZTB01002128.1:722662-752014 GCA_013397245.1 Thryothorus ludovicianus
TTTTAGTATAAAAGATAAACACAGCCCAAGGGCGAGGAGTGTGCCTTCTGCTGTGTGCCAGAAAGACCTCGGCAGGTCAGAGAAAGAATGTCATAGATAAGAAAAAATAAACAACCTTGAAACAAGAGCTGAAGAGTTTCACCTTCTTCTTTCATCTCAGCTGGGGAAAAAGGACTTTATTAGCTTGGGAAAATTTCTGCAAAAGCAGCAAACCCGACAGGCTCCAAGGCAGGAGAGCTGCCCTCCACACGAGACCTGCTGCAAGGACATTGCCTGGCACAGCTGTGACACAGCTCTGCCACCCAGCCCGCTCCAGAACCGCGGGTCACAGCGAGCCACAGCCACAGCCACGGCCGGGATGGGCAGCCAAAGCCCCGGGATTAGGCCGGGCTCCAGCACAGCCCGAGAGCCTCCTTGGGAACCCGGGGCATTCCCAATGAAACCTATTTGTGGATCTGATAGCTTGTGAGGAAGGATATTAATGCCATTTCAAACTGGTTTTGTGGGCATTCAGGACCAAAACAAAGGCACCCAAGCCCCTCCCAGCACACAAAGAGAGAAACAGGTGCTTGCCTCATCTGAAAATAAATCCCTTATTTTGCCTATTAAATAGTATCCATGCACGTATCAGGCAACCAAAACATGATTTGTGCCTCTTGTTTCTTTGAATATCGACTTTTTAAAGGTTCACTACCTTCCAGGAGTGACAGCAAGATCCATTTATTGCAGCGGAACAGAAACAGCAGAGTGCCATCCTATCCCAAAGGAAAACAGCACAGAATACAGCAACAACTGACTGTGAAAGAGGGCAGGTTTACACTGGATATTAGGAAGAAATTCTTCACGGTCAGGGTGGTGGGGCCCTGGCACAGGTTGCCCAGAGAAGCTGTGGCTGTCCCTGGATCCCTGGAATTATCCAAGGCCTGGCTGGATGGAGCTTGGAACAACCTGGGATAGAGGAAGGTGTCCCTGCCCATGGCAGAGGGCCTGAACTAGATGATCTTTGGGGTGCCTTCCAATCCAAACCATTCTGTGACAAGATATTGCTGCTCCTTAATTAACAACTGCTACTGGTTGGGAAAAGGGTTTTTATTTGAGAGAAAGCCTTAAGCAGATACCAATTCCAGCCAAAGTCAGTGATACTTTGGCACTTACGCATTCCAAACTTTAGTGAGGTTTTTTCATCCATACCTGAGCTGCAGGAGCTGGTCCAAGTAAATGCCCAAGTCAGTGAACACTGCATTGAGTTAATGAAGGTTTGCATGATATCTCTAGTGCCTGGGTCCATCAGTGATATGAAGCAATTGGGAAATGGAGAGCTGGATACTTGACATTTCAACAAAGAGAAGCCACGCTCAGACAGTGCATGTGGTAGGTAAGGGGACATGCTGCTACCATTTCTCCTTTAAAGTGAGAAGAAAATATTGGAACTTAATCTAAACTGAATTATTTACATCGCAATTTTAAATATGACAGAAGGAATATTCCATTGTGCTGCTGTTGCCTTCCTTTCATCTATAGAAGTGACTGTACCACAGATAGTTTTAGAACACATCTTTTTGAGCATACATGTGTAAGCACGAACAGCAAAAACGTTTGCAATTTTTATTTGCAGTCATTTGAAGTAGTAAAAATTATTTTGGGAAACACTGTGTCTCTTCTGCTACACAGAAACCATGCAAAAGTTTGGATGTTAGATGAATATTGTCTTCAGGAATTTATGAATAGTAGCTGTATTTTAAACAGCTACTACACATGCTATTATAATTTCAAAGTGAGTTCCCTGTAATTTTTGCAAGATGTGGCAGAATTTTAATTACAACTTCTAAGGGATTGATTTGTCCATCATAACATGCAGGTAATTTGTCTCCCTCCCATTTCAGAAAAATGAGCTCTGAGGCATTCAAGTGTGGGAGCTCCACATCCTATTGAGGGTAGGTAGCTCTGCGATACAATCTCCCCTTAAAAGGCAGGAAATGAAAGGACATTTCACATGTCATTGAATATATATAAATATATGTTTTTAATATGTATATACATACACACACACACACACTGTTTACCACCATTAAAACACTTCATCTATTGTCTGGCATGATGCATTGTATGGAGAGACTGTCCAGATGAAAAAGAGTTGCTTTCCTAAGCAGAAGTTTATATTGTATAAACATTTCCATATAAAGAACATACATGGAATTTCCAATGTCTTATTCTAAATGAAGACTGCCCTTAGCCATTGCCTTAACAATGCCCCTAATAATTCAGCTGGGCTCAG
The DNA here is from genome assembly GCA_013397245.1 of Thryothorus ludovicianus. Classification (NCBI taxonomy): domain Eukaryota; kingdom Metazoa; phylum Chordata; class Aves; order Passeriformes; family Certhiidae; genus Thryothorus; species Thryothorus ludovicianus. The sequence continues at coordinate 724,938 of VZTB01002128.1, forward strand.
CTAAAAACAAAAAAGTCCATGTTCTGACTGTACATCAGATGTGTTGGGAACTCCAAATCCAACATAAAGAGAGGGAAAATCCAAGATTCTGGACCATGGAGCACTGTGTTACCTGTGAGCTGTTACAGCTCTGATACCTGCCAATATCTTCCATAGGTGATTGCTCATATACGTATGAATGTGAAACTCAGGCCAGGAGCACTGGATCCACAGTAAAGAACTAATAGTTTTAGAAAAAGCCTTCTTCATCTGCAGTTAGTCTGTCCCAGAAGCCATGTGTTACCTTATCAGAAAATTACGAATATTTGAGAAATATTACAAGTACACCCTCAAATCTATGCTTTATCCCTTTAAATAAAATAAAGCAAAAATTACAAAGACCATTTCAGATGCTTTAATGCATTTCCTTAAGTGCAATAGAAACCAGGTTGCCAATTCATCAGCATCAATTCCAAATTAGATCAAGGAGTGTGGAGGTAATAACGGCAGCAACAGATTCCCTTCCTACTCCTTTCATGGTTAAGTGAAGTTTGTTCCTTTTTTATTTTCTAAGTATGGTTAGGCGCCTCAAGCATGCCTGTTAGGATGGAAAAAGCGTGCAAATCCCAGACCTAGGACCCTGCCAAAAGTCTCTTTAGACAGTCAAGGCAGCCAGAAGTATGCTGAGAGCTTGCCAGAGCCATATTGGGTGGCTAAAATTAAATAAACAGTTAATAAAAAGATTTTGAATCAACCTAAATAAATACAAACTTATAGCTTAACTGCCTTATCTGCTTTATAAAAGAGGATCCAAGACAGCAACCAAGTCTTTAAAATGCTTCAACATCCACAAGTTCTGGACAGCAAATTTAAACAGAGGAGTACTTGCTATTATCTCTTCCATAAGACAAAGTCTTACATTTGGAATAAAATAAAAATAATCATTGACTGCTCTGACAGGGATTTCTCTTCCTTCAAAACACAAACTCGCTCTGCCCCCTGTTGTCAGCAAATTCCACCTCAGTTCTAGCAGCAAGAGGCCAACAGCAGGTCCCCCGTGCCAGAAATACCCAGAATTAGCTAAAACAAAAGACAGCATGCCCCAAAAGTATTTTAGGAATACATTTTTTCATTGTGAAAAATGTCTCTAAATCATTATTTGTGTGCTTGAGGCATTTTGTTTTCTGCGCTCGGTATTTTATTATTTTTGGAAAAATACTACCATGACCATCAAGTGTACACAACTGGCTGATGTTTTTTGGATATTAAAAAATATTAGCTGCACTAGGAAGAAAAAAAAATGCATGGGGAAATAAAAGATGAGTTTTATGAAGGTTCAGAAGCCTCTTCTTTTACTTTCCCTCTGAATCCTTACACTGAGCAAAGATCAGTACTTTGAGTTCAGCCATTTAGCTGCAATGTGAGTTTACAGCCCAGTTCTGACAGGCAGAACGAGTGCACTGGTTTTTCACTGATTTTTTTTTCCATATCACAAAAATCATGCAACTCGCTGTGGCCAACCCGCAGTGAGGAGATCAAACCCAGCTCTGCCACCACCCAGGATAATTCAGGAAGCTCCCCAGACTTCTCTTGCCTGCAGAGCTCCTGAGCTGCTTAGACCTTCCCTGGTACCTGGGGGAGATGGGGATAAGTAAGGGGGAAAGAACTTTTGGGTGATCAAACATGACCCAAGTGAAAAGGAATAACCAGAACCTTAGATCACGGCATTCCTGATGAACACGTTGCTATCCCTTCAAAAGTAAAGGGGCTGATAAAACAAACTCACCAGCGACAGAAATACACATTTCCTACCTCCAAGTACAGTTAACAATAATATTTGCACTCCTGTGTCCTTCTTGGAATAAAATTGTTTAAATAGGCAGAAGGAATGGCTTAGTGGGCTAATCTCAAGCGAAATACTCCTTAAATCCACAGGTTTAAATGCCAGTGGGGTCACTCACTTTTCTCCTTTCCAGGACAGAACAGATGAACGTAGCTCAGGGACAGCTGTGGCTTCCAGGTGGTGCAAATGGAAAGAGAGACTTTTTATAGCCCACCAGAACAACTAGGAATCAGTTCAATCTATCCTAAAAATCAACATTTGTCTGTTACCCCGGAACTCATTTTCCAGTTGTGGTCCTTCCCCTCAAGTGCCATTCCTTCGCTTAGAAAGCAGTTGAAAGTTATTTGCTTTCAGTACTCAAGCTTCATTTTCTACAAACACTTCTAAATTTTGCTTATCTATTATTTTAAAGCCCCTTGACTTGCTCTTGACTTGAAAATCCAAAGCAAGACTAGGATCTTTATATATTTATTTACAAGCAACCTCACCAGCTGCACTTTGTCAGTGATTTTGATCAATCCTGTTTTGTTTGTGAAATTGTACCTAGCAAAAAAGAATAAATAATACAATCATAGAAAACAAAACAAAATGAGATCACATTGGAGAAGTTTGTGATACCTACTTTCTATTAATCTACAATTATCTGCTTTTAAACACCTTTTTGTGCATCTCAATGTTTCCTCACAGGAGAACAGGAGAAATCTAAAGTATCATCAAGAAATACACTATGCCTTTGCCAGTTGTATTAAAGTGTCCATAAATATCAAAACTCTAGACCCAATAGCAGTGTTGGTATTTATTTCCCTATGCAAAAAAAAAAAAACCAACAAAACCCTGTCAGGAGACTGAGGCCCTCAGCACCTTCAGCTCCCTGACCAGAAAGCAGAGTGGAGATGGATACATAAATTAATGTGTGAGTTTGAATAAGAACTGAGAATTTTTTCTCCTTTATACATATTTACCTAATACACTCTTTTGAAGTGTGCATTTAGAAAACATTCACAGCATAACAGGCAAGAGCTGTTCTATAATCCTGCTCTGTCACACAGTTAATTTGTCTGGTTTAAAATACACGTGCAGCAAACTGTGCTTAAAACATCAGCCTTTCTATATAAACCTAATTTTTGGAAGCTACTGCAGAAGATGAGGAGGGTTCATGAAGGGGGATGATTTAGTAGACATTCCTGATTACATGCAATCCTTAACTTTCATTGCAAAAATCTGAATTACCATAAAATCTGCATTTAAAAAAGCATTGCACAGGTCTTTGTCTGGTTTTTCCTCATTTGGATGCTTGGACTACAAACTTGAACAACACCCCCAAGCTGGGAATGAGAAAGGGACAGCTCTAATTTTGCTGCTGTAAACCAATTAGTTGGCCACATACGTAGAGGAAAAATTAGGTTTTTAAACTGTATGGCTGGTTGCTATATGGCTTCTCATATTTTGCCTTTTACACACTTGTATAAGGACTACCACTTCTTTAACTTGACACAACGCTGCGAAAATACACAAATCAGGACTAACAAGAAATCTGTTTCTGCAGTAGCTAAAGCCAAAAAAGAAAAAAAAAGTGACTTTTTAACACCTGAGCAGCAGTTTTCCAACCTAACTAAGCCAATTTAACAGTTTCCAGAAGCAGGACTGGCACAGCAGCTGCTCCCACAGCACTTCACAGTTCCTTTTCTGCTGTTTTAACCTCTTGTGTAGGCTCATAACTGGCTTGGACTACAAAACCATCACTACAAGAAGTGTCAAGAGCTACTGTTTCCTTCGAGGGAAGTGATGAGGGTGGCCCCATCCCATCCTGGCTCCCCCCAAAAGTGAAACCCTAGAGCTGCAATGGATGAATACACCAGTTTTATTACATTTTATTAGCAGTTCATCCGTTCATCACACAATCCTAGACAGGCTTGGATGGAAGGGACCTTAAAGATCATCTCATACTGAGTCCCCTGCCATGGGCAAGGACACCTTTCACTCTCCCAGGTTACTCAGAGCCTCATCCAACCTGGCCTGGAGCACTTCCAGGGATCCAGGGGCAGCCACAGCTTCTCTGGGCAGCCTCAGCACCCTCACAGGGAGGAATTCCTTCCCAATTTCTGACACAGACCTGCCTCTGGGGAGAGGGCTTCACTCCAATTCTCCATAGGAAAGCAAAGCACACCTTCCAGCTTCCAGGACAGGGAACACACGAACCATAATTCACAACATGGGAAGAGTTTTTGAGAAAGAAATAAACTAAAATAAAAACAGACTTTAATGCTGGTTCAAAACTACCTGCCATTACATTTTGTGACTAAAGGGTACCACAAATTCAGGGCAAATTACAATAACTTCAGAAGCCTAAAATTCAGGTATTTTCTGTGAAAAGCTTCGTTTCTGATTAGAAGCATTTTAACTCAATATATGCATTAATTTACTTGTTCAAAACCTTTCCCCAATGTTTCATCTATATTTTGATACTCCCATTTAAATTTTCTAGCATTAGCTTGCCCGGTGGGCCCTTCAACTTCATTTCTGAGCCACTTCAATATGGAAAACTGGGCTCAGGGTGTGTTTTTGTTCCTGCAGCTGCCAAAGGCAGAGGTAGAGTCAAACCCAGCTTGCTGTGGGTTGCAAAGAAGCCTTTCAGCACACTGTAATTTCCCAACTGCAATTTTCTACAGTATTTATCAAATTAACTCAACAGAATAGCTTTATATGGGATTCCCAACAGATACACACAGCCAGGACTTCTACATTCCCTTTCCCCTGCGATGCTATTTGCTTGTCATTAACTCCTGTCAGGGAATAACACAGAAGGCAGAGGAGGAAATGATGCCTCATTATGATCCCTCCCCACAGCCAGGGGCCAGAAACATTTGTGCTGCTCTTTGCAAACGTGGTCTCAGCCCTGCAGAGACCAGGGCTCATCCCAAAGAGCATCACCAGCCCATGTCTGCATGGACCACTGCAAAGATGAGGCAACCCTACAGTCATGGGGCCAGATGTACAAAAACAGCACACAGCAGTTCAGAGAAATGATCAGGGTGTTCTAGAGAGACACTGATTTCATGAATTGGTTAAAAGATCCTCTTTGGAGGTCCACTAAACTAAAACTAAATACAAACATCTTTCAGAGAGTAAAAAAAAAAAATGTTTGATTGAGGAAAGCCCTGAATTTTTCTCTTCTTCCATGCAAAACCAAGTTTTAAGATGAAACAACATAAACAAGCTGGCATCAGTTTTGTACTGCTTGCTTGGCTGTTTTCCCTCCAGTAATTTAGGAGGGGGGAAAAGAAAAAATAACCAAAACCAAACCCAAAGTTCAATGGCAATCCTTAAATATCAAACCAGGCTGGACTAAGCTGCAGAGATCTGTTCCTTGGGTTTGACTTCAAAAGGTGATTTCTGGTTACAAGTCAAGCAAGAAATGTGATTCAGCCACCTCTGGAAAAGAAGCATCTACAAGAGATGAGGGCACCATCCGCCACAGGTTTACCTGGAGAAAAAAAACCTCTTTCCCATGAAGAACAGCTGTTCTTCAAGCCTTTGGCTTTCTTCCCCTTTTAATCTCTTATCAGTTTCCAATGGCCTCTGCTGCCCTCAGCATTGAATTTAACCCAGCTTTTCACATAAAAAAAACCACAAGCCTGCTCACACAAAGGACTTACCAGACAGGTAAGACCTCACAATGGGATCATCACAGAATCACAGGATGGTTTGGGTTGGAAGGACTTTTAGAGGTCATCCCAACAGCAGGGACACCTTCAGCTAGATCAGGTTGCTTTGTGCAATGGGGATCCACTGCTACTCTGGGTAACCTGTGCCAGTGTTTTACCACCCTCAGTGTCTGACCATGAGCACTGTGAGATAATGACAGCCCAGAGCCATTTCCAATCAGCTTTTTCCTCCTAACACTTCACTTGCAACTCAGGCTCTGCATAGCCACTCCTCTGAGTTGGTCTGGGTATGTATAAATTTTTATAAGACATTCAACTCCAGCATTATACAACACCCTTCTATACAAAGCCACATTAAAAACTCACCCCTGATTGCTGTTTCAAGTCAACATCTATAAATTCTAGTTAAAACTCAAATATCCAGGTTTCATCTGCAATTTATAACTTGGAAGTCATCTCTGAGGCACCAACAGTGCTGTTTTCTGCCTGCTCATTTTCAGTGAGTTAGTGTAATGTATTGTTAAAAAGTCAGCACACTGAAACACAGAAGAACAATCCGGCACATTTGGAGCACACTAGCAAAAGTGGATTATAGCAAAATACACATTTTATTACTGTTAGTGTGGAGCTCTGTGAATTATCTGTGTCTCAGTACTTGGAGAACCCAGCAGAGGGCAGGTTCTGCCCTTCCCAACAGCGACAAAATCCTGTCGAGGACACTGCTGCCATTCACGTGGAAAATGCCCTCGCCTAACAGATTCCCCTCAACACGCACTGGGAAAAGAATTATAATTTAAGATTGCTTTTTACAGCTCAGTACCCACCTGGAGCTACATTCCAAGTGATTTACAAGACAAACTGCTTAACTCAGACCCGCTTCCATGGGCTTGTGAGTTAAACCAAGCGGGAGCCACCCACAAAGTTACCTGATTCAGCTCTGATATACAGGCAAATTATACATTCAAATATTAATTACACATACATTCACCACGTAGCCTTTCCATCGAGAATTCTGGGGGCAGGATGGAGGATATACACAACTTCCCTGCCCTGTAACCTGTAGCAAGAAAGGATCATTTTTGTCATGTGCCATCACAGTTAAAGCATTTTTATTAGGCAACTGATATATTTCATAAGAATGAAATAGGATGTGCATGGGTGAGGGCAAAGAGAATTAATACTTGAAGAGTATACACTCCTCCTCACAGTCACCTTCAAGGGTCTATCTAAGGAGTTATTTACAATATTTTAGCAACATTTTATGTGCTATGACTTCTACTACAACATGAGGAAAGCAACTACACCAACAGGGCAACTCTGACCAGCTTGTTCAAGTCACCTGTCTCACACCTTACCTCTGACACACAGAGCTTACCAGGCTTTGCTTTATCAACCCATCTGCACACTGAACATCCCAAGAACAGTGCTACTGAAAAAACATCCTGTAGAAAATGCAAAGATGTTTTACAAATCTGGATGAAAACTGCCAGCCTAGATGCTTCTTCTTTGTGTGCCTGGGTTAGCATTTCTTCAGTAATTTCAAAGAGATTCATAATTACTTTGAAAGAAAAAAGCTTTGTTAACATGCTTTAGTAAGCATTAGGACACAGATTCCACTAAGAAATCACTTCCATTTGAAATAAATTAAAAGTGTTAAGTATCTGCAAATACCTGCAGAATTACTGAAACACAGCCATGATCATGGCTAGGGGAGGAAGTGACAGACTGTGCTCCAGCAGACAAGTCAGAACAGTGAGCTCTGCCTCCAGAAGCCTTGGGAAGCACGCCAGGATAGCCACAGTAATTATTCCGAGCAAACAAACCTCTTAGTTTCAATACTGAGAACACAACCCTATTGAGACGGGGTAGCCTCTGGGGTATGTTGCCTTGGAAGAACAAAGAGCTGAGTCAACCTTCCTGGGCACATTTTCTCCTGAATCAGTGTATTTTGGAAAAAGCAACAGCTCTAATCTGAGATTATGCCTTTTAGCTGGGATGTACTGCTGACTCCTTTACTCCCCTACCCTTGTAATAGCCAAAATGACAGAGATTCAGTGTGAGCACCTACAAGAGTGATAAGGGAAGGAAAAAAAGGCTCCCTTCTCCCCTTTCTTAGAGATCACACTGTAAACCATGATACTTTTAAACTAAAACCAGCCTTCATATGCATTATCAAGTGTTAAAAGCTACCAAGAAAGTCTATAAATTTATAAGAACCCTACAGCGTTAAATAATTCAGTTAGCATTGTCACAAGTTTCCCTGTCAAAAAAGAAAATATATATATGCAGTGAATGCTGCTGCTGGCTGCAGCTCTGTCTCATATACACGAGAGATTTCTCAAGGGTTTTATGGCAAATGAGCAAGCTGAGGATTCCGCCAAAGGTTGCATTTATCACTTTTGGGTGGGTGGAGAGAGACCTGTCTCTAGATTACCTCATCGTTCCTCAGGAATGGCAGAGAGCACTGTGTGTCAATAAAAGCCATCAGCACTGTGCAGCATCTAAACCAGCAGGCAAGTGTTAAACATTAGGGGTCCTTCTCCCACTGCACTTCTGTTAATTTTGAAAGGGGAGATGCCAGGCAACATTTCAATCAATTTTCAGAGGTTTAAGTAAGAATAAAAAGATTAAGAATGCTAAACTATCAAGAGCTATAAAGTACAAATTCCCACTACCACAAGCTCTTCTCACATATTCCATCCATCTGCTTCCTTTCCAGCACTGCTGCTGGAAAGCACCCTTTTGTCCTGCCCTCAGGCAGAAAAAAAACCCCAACAAAAACCTACACGGGGCAAGCTGGTGGTCACTGATCTGTGCCTCCCTGCCATCTGCACCCCTTCAGCTGCTCAGGGCTCCCCCAAGTTCCCTCTGCCCTCCCAGTACCTCTACCCGCTCCCATTTAGTGGCATCATTAATAATTTACCAGCTGCAAGAGACAAAGAAAACACTGGTGACACCACGTCGGGGCTGCTGAGAGTTCACCAGGACTGTGAAGCGGAGGGAAATACCCAAAACATGGAGCTTATGAATTTGGTACACAGCAGAGAGTGAAAATTTAAAATGAGGCATAGACACCACCTTTCAATTGGCAGTATGGATCAGAAGAAGAGAAATGAGCAGCCAGACCTGAAACAAATACAAGCTTAGGAGTGCAGCCTGTCACAGCTGTCAGGATAAAATAAATTCACAGGTTATACTTCTTTGAAGCAAATTGCTGTAATATAATTTACTACTTTGAACCGCCTTAGTGCTGGGAATTTAAAAGAGTCTCAATGAGCATATTGCCTTGTGGTTGTTATTTTGACAGAAAGTCTGTTATATTATTATTTATAACCAATTAGAGCACTAATTACTGTTTTTATTGCTTTGTTAAGTTCTGGAAAATACTGGGTAAAGGAAAGAGAACAAGCTATGGAGATGGAAGCAGTAGTTTTGATCATTTAATTAGGATGGCTCTGAGGGTCTTAGAAACTGCCAGAGATGACAGACCTGGGAAAGGGAAAATGTGACACCTCAGCTGCGACTGTAAACTACAGACAACACAAATGTTTAGTTTTTAATTACAAGGGTTTGGGAGACTGCTACAGGCTACGACCTGCAGATTCCATTAGATCTGCTGTACTAGGCAGAGATGGACTCAACGATTGTGTGCGTGAAAGGCCACCAAGGAAACCTGAAGGAATTGGTTCTGCCTCAGCAGATGGCCCCGTTTCCCTCAGAGCAGTGACCAGATGTCCACACATGGTGCTAGCATGTCTGGCATCCTCGAGCCAGGGGTCTTTAAGACACAATTACGAAGAATTGTAAGAAAGCTCTTATATTTCTGTATTCACATAGACATACCAGCAAATCCTCCAAGAAAATGAAATTATCCTCTAGCCTCTACAGTATCAAATCATCCAGCTCTTGCAGATAAAGTGTTTTGTCAATAAGCAGTTTTCTGTGGCTTGCTGCAAAAGAGCAACACTATGTGAAACTGGCAAGCAACCAAGTCATAGATTCAGCTTGATTTTATTTGATAAGACCAAAATATCCCCAGAATGTAAGAATGTAATACCCTCTAAACTGCCTCTTCATTGGTGGCATGGATGGATAAAGACATCCCTTCAGATTCCTTCCTGACAAGGTCTTTGCAAGAGGTTAGCCAGCTTTCTGAACCAGCCCACTGTGGGAGACAGGACAGAACTGCACCAAGATCTTCCTCAGAACACTCTCAAAGCGGCCAAGTAGTAAATATCTGCCCTTTAGGATTTTAATGGATTCAGTATTTAAAAATTGGCCTGCAATAAAACATTCAGTGGAGTGCTTAATCTAAAGTGCCCTTGGTAGAAACACCAAACTCTTCTCCAGGCAAACACACCACTGTCGATCTTTGGTCACACAGCTTTTTACACAAGGGTTTGGGTTGGAAGGGACCTTTAAAGGTCATCTTGTCCAAGGCCCTGCAATGAGCAGAGACTAAGATCAGGCTGCTCAGAGCCCTGACCAGCCTAACCTTAAATGTTTCCAGGGATGGGGCACCTACCACCTCTCTGGCTGGTACTTTACCATCTTCATTGCAAAAGAATGTTCTTTTCTCTAGTCTGATCTTCCCTCTTTCAGCTTAAAATAATATAATCTCTTGTCCTATTGCTACAGGTCCCAAAATCTGTCCCCATTCTTTCTTATAAGCTCCCTTAAAGTACTGAAAGGCAGCAATAAGTTCTGGAGCCTTTCCTTCGGCAGGTGATCAACCCCAATCTCTCAATCTGTCCTCATGAGAGAGATCATCCCTCTGGTCATTTTTTGTTCCTGAAGAGTGGCTCTAAGGAACCAGGTAAAACTCTCTCTGGGAGATTTTAAACAGGGTATTCCTCCCCTGGCTGGCAGAGCATCGGGCCAAGAGAATGATCTTGGCATTGAGTATTTGAGGTCATTAAACATTCATGTTTAAAAAGATGCACTGTACTTTTAATTAAGTCTGTCTCCAGCAGTTTCCAGGTAACTTGAAAAATTGACACTAGCAATATAAATTAGTCTGGCAGCATCAGCAGCCTGGTTTTGTTCTTTGCACACAATGGATCTGTGTATATTGTTCTACAGATAATTACTATCAGAATGGTTATTAATAGACAGGTAACCGCTACAAAATTTGTCAGTGATTGTTTCTGTGTTCATCTGTTCTTCCACAAGATGTATTGGTTTTGCATTAAACTAGCTCAAGAGAAGTAAAATGGAATAGAAATTGCACAGGAAACTCCTTGGCAGGAGATAAGCACAGGAGCTAATATTGATTGCATTGGTTTTCCAAAGCACATTAGCATCAAATGAATGCAGCTGACCTTGAGAGCCTGCAGGAGTCACAGGAAGGAGTCACTTTAGGCATGAGAGTGGGTAAGTGCTGTGTTTCAGCTCAGTAAAAGGCTTGGACAATTTTATAATTGTATTTCTCTTACTTTGTAGCACACCATAAATGGCAAAGCTTTTGGTCTGTGCTAACAGCTGGACTCCGTGACCTTAGAGGTATTTTCCAACCTAAAGGACTCTGTGATTCTGTGACTCAAGACAAAAGCAAAAATTCCTTCTTGTTTCACTCACAGGGGTTTTTATCTCAATGACTGAATGCTGCTTCATGCAATTAAGAGAGTGAATACCTGTAAAAGGAATATATTCCTGTTTATTGCCTTCTAAAGGTTATTTCTTTGCGTTTCTTGAAATTATTGCAAGAGGAGAAATAATTTACAAAAAAAATCTAATCCCAGTGCACATTTAGATCATCTCCTCTTGCCTCCATCTTTTACATCCATAAATAAGGACATAAAACACAAAGAGAGAGAGGTGATTGCTGCCACATAGAATGAAGGCATGGAAACTGGTTTAGCTCATTTCTGGAAGTTCATTTCACAGCTGAATTCCTTTTTATTATTAACTTTTCATTTGCCCATATCTAAAATTGTTTAGATTCACATAAATCTGGGCACTTGATTGCCACTACAGCTCTCTAACTACCCAGCTGCATGAGAGACCAGTGGCTGGCTGTGACTTCAGCCTACAGACATTAATCCTGTTCTCCATCAACTAAAAAGATGTTTTTTTAAAAAAAAAGAAATGTATCTTGCTGTTTTTCATAAGCAGCACAAAGCCATCCTTTTGGTGACATACTATGTCCTTCTGTGATTATTAAGTATGATGGCTTGTTAATTAGTTGGCTAATCACTTTCCACATCTATCATTATCGTTTCAAAGAGCAAGTCATTTACTGGGCTACAGACAAAAGCAAGTAAGAAAATGTTCATCTGATGTCACGACAAGGTCCACTGATTTCAGCATTTTTAAAAACATTGTTTTCTGCCCTTTTTCAAAAAATGAATACTTCGCAAGGACAAACTGAAGAGGCCTGAAGCCAGTGGAGACACTGTTCAATCAAGTTAACGTTTAGATTTCAGATGGAGCTTCAACATTAGAATAAAGCTTAATTTTTTTTAAATTATATTAGAGCAAGAGTAGCATTTCTGTATAGAAGGAAAACATTTTGAGAATTAGTAAGCCATAAAATTTAATTGTTTTATATAAAGACAGTTCACTTACAAAAATGCTAAGATGCACAGTCATTTTATATGAAGCAGTACTTTCTGCTCTAAGCTGCCCAGATGACTTTCAGGAGTCAGCTCAAATGGGAAAGATTGTGTCATCTCAGACAGTAAACATTGGCCTTAAGTAAGATACCAGGTGGCTTGGAGCTCAAATCAATGATAGCATCCAATTATTACAAAATAAAATGACCCTCTGAAGAAAATGGCTCCCATGGGCACCACAAATCAGAGGGACATGTTTTCTTCTGGCATGTTCTGCATTTTAAGTCCCTACAAATGTTACTAATAACCTGTCATCCTGGATGAAAACAGATGATACCTGCTGAAGGCCCCCACGAATTCGTGAGTAAGCATATTATGGGTATTCTCTGTGATTTCCCTTTGCCATCTCCAAACAGATGACCAAATGGCAGGTTTAATAAATTCCTTTCAGTATTACAGCACATCTGCTTTTTATTGCCATTTACAAGCACGAGAAAGGCTGACAACTCCCCTACATTTCTCTGTACCAGCTGAAGCTCTCAGAGCTGTGATATATAGATTGTGTGCTAAAATTCCCAGGATACCTACATGGTACAGGCAACATTTCAGTTCGCCTCTGGTTTCCAGGAAAGCAGATGATGCTTCAATAATGTGGTTCTCTCCTTCTCCTGGGGCTGTGAAGTCCCTCTTTGTTGTTGCAGTTTTCTAGGTGTATGCTCTACAGAGGTGCTCAAAGAGCCTGGAAAGTTTCAGGCTTATCTATAAACAGATGAACTCATGCCAAGGTACAACACAAATTAAATGGAGAGGTCCCTAAAACTTTGGCAGGGATTTTAAGGTTAGACAGAGGCTGATTGTGAATCAGGTGAGTGGAAAAAAAATACCACAGGGCACAATTTGAGTTTGTTGCAATATCCAGAGCTAAGGATTGGGATAGCACATCTGTTCTCTGAGTCAACTCAGGTTGCCACTGGTGTAGCTAACAGCTGGCTGGCACTTAGGAGGATTTTCCTGATAGAGACTGGAAAGAACAGGCTTAGAATGTAGTATGAAGAGGAGGGAAAAAAAAAAAAAGAGAGAATATACCACTCCTCAAGTTAATATAATCATTATATCAGTGCAGGAGGAGGTTCCTCTTGCCACACGGCACAGCAGCAAAGCCAGTTTTACCAATTCTACTCTTGCTGTGTCCAAAGGGGAAATTTAATTCCTTAAGGAGTCCCACTGAAATCATATTTAGCAAAGAGACAAGCTGAATTGACTGCTATTAAAAAGAAATTTTAAAAATTTATATTATTTAGAGATTACCTATGCTTGTTAGTACCTTAATACTTTTATTCCCTGACAATAAATAAATCCATTAAATGTCTAACAGAAGTTCTGTGAATCAGCTCCTGTTTAGAAAACAATGTTGCAATTATACTGATATACTTTCTCAGTATGAAGAATCAAGCTAATCTTTCTTGACTCAAGAAAACATCAGCTCTTAGTGTACTTTACAGCAACAAACACCAGCAGTTCAGTGATACAAACAAGCCTTATCTCAGCACTATTGCCATTGCCAGTGGGAATGAATTAATTGCAAGAACAAATTAAACTTTAACTATTTAAGTGACTTAAGTTGTGAACACTGTTCCATTGCTCATTTTAGCACTAAACACATGAAGCTGCTCAAAGCCATTAAACCACACGCAGTAATAAGACAGAGATTAAAACAAGGCTGGGCTCTTTCATTTCTCCCTGCTCAGATACAGGGGATGGTTTGGGTCTGTTTCTTTTACCAAGCCACTAATGTAGAAAACTTGCATAGACTTACGTGAATTTTGAATTTTCTCCTGCCCAGTTACAGCAATAGTTGGGTAATGGGGATGCAGAGGTTAAGATGAACAGGGAGCACAACTGCCTACACTTTACTGCAGAACTCTGTATCCAGCTGTATGAGAGGAATCACAGACCATTCTCTTGGCCTCCAGGTTACCCAATTTGCACACATATCAGGCATCAGAGATGAAGGATAAGGAAGTCTGGCTTCGTGACTGCTTACTGTCATAATCTCCTGATAAACCTTCATTAAAAATGTGAAATGTACCTCAGAGTATTTGTACCCAGGGCTTCAGGCACCCAGATACAGCTACTGTGTTTGTAGCCTTGTATGCAGGAAATAGGTGTAACAGAGCTGAGCATGAAGGAAGAAAGGCATGACCCTTGGGTCCATACATAAAAATCATCCCACCCCTGTTTCAGGTCTTTTCTTTGATCAGCATCTCTTTCAGAATTATTATTATTATTTCAAACACTATCAGAAAAAATCTGCTTCCAACTTAATTTTACACCACTGAACCATAATGAGCCAACACATTCTTGTTCAGCTATTATATTTAGACTCAACCCTTTGGATAAAGTATATCATGGTATAATGTATATGAAACTTTCCTCCTGCTTCATGTATGCAATATATAAGTGACTAGCAGCTTGCAGTTCTGCTGTTTTCCCTCCAGGGATCTAAAAATGTTTTATAATGGGGAACTTAACTTCAAAGCGCTTCTGTGAATGAGATGCAGCTCTTGATATTTTCCCCTGTTCCATACACAACGAAGCTACAGCAGAGCAGGGCTGCATCAAAGGTCAGGCAGAAGTTCACTGATGTAGCTGCAAGAGTCCTTCCTACGTGTCCCTCTTGCCTCAAGTGCAGAAGGTGTTACGAAGCAATTCTTATTAAGCATGGGGTATATTCAGGTAAACGAACCTGATCCCTGAAGGATTTACAGGCCTTAAACTATTTCAAGCCACAGAGACCTTTTGGCTGGAGTGATTTCTTGCGCTCAAAGCGGCGGTATTTGAATTTATGAAAAAGAGCAGAATTAATTTCTACTCGTGTTGTCACAGAACACATGTGGGGATGACAGGGCCCCCCTGCCTACAGCAGAAGGGAGTAGGTTTCAATCATGAGCCCTGGCAGCTCTGTGGCACCAAAAGGGAGAGGAAAGAAACTGTAGCAGCAGTATAAAGCACCCCATTTCCACTGCAAATCGTTTTCTTCAGAGGAGTTTTCAGGCTCATGTACTGCAGGGGATGAGAAGTCCCTCAGGTCAGCTAGCCTTAGGGAAAAGAGACGGGTCCAAAAGAAGAGCCCGAAATTTCAGCTGATACACAGCCACCTAGAACAGGTCAAAGCATATGTCAAATCATTCAACAATCATTATCTCTCATTAAGTTCTTTGATTCCCATGAATTCCCTGTTTATTTGTTGGTTTGGTATTGGTTTCTTTCCCCCATCATTATCCCTCATTAGAGGAATATTTCCCAAACTGCAGCTTCCTAAAAGCAAAATGTTTGCTCACTTCTCCCTCGGCTGAAACACATTTCCTGGAGTATAATAAATAAATAACTGAAAATCGATGGTAACAGATGCCACAGAGCACTGATATCCCACTGCCAGAGTTCCACCATGAGGTCATGCCCCCAGGGATTCACCGACGGATGACCTCACCTCGCTCGCTTAATGAACCAGCCACATATGAACAGGAGAGGGCTGATCACGAGGATGTTACCATACCCAGAATCACAAATCCCTCAAACTGTGCCCAGGCATGCTCCCTTGCACTGCCACAGCACTGCATTCCCAATGCCAACAGGGAACAAAACTCTCTGCGCATCACCAGACCACGCAATCAAAGTAGTTGGCTCAATCTGAACCATGATTTATTAATAAGGAATAAAGAGAATGCAAATAAACTAATTATAAAAACGGGGTTTATAAGAGCCAAATTCCCCAAGTAAAACTTTAGGCAATGTTCAAGTGATTATCCACCTAATTAGGAACACACAGCCAAGCACCAGCAGCCCTGGTAGCCAACTTCAGTGCAGTCAACATTTAAAACACAGACTCCCTGCACACGTGGTATGGCAGCAGCACAGGTGTGTGCTCAGCCTAAAAATAAAAATCATCTGAACACGTTTAGACAATTCCACACTATCCATGGAGATCACCAACAGAGCCCAGCAGGCATACTGCCCCTTGCACTCTCCAGTGTGCTCCTCATGGACCCCACACGATGGGCCATAAAGTCCATTTCCCAGCTCATACCCTCTTGGATGGATCAGATGACACACCCTGCACTCAAATACTTCACTTACACTCTAAACATTCATAAAGTAATGAAAGAATCCAGAAGCAGCAAAGTCATATAAAATAATAATGTTTTATCATTACAGAAAATGGCAATGTCTCAGAAGCTGATGCAGCTGTATTCTGAGGAGATGCCAGCTGTACTAAAAGGTCAGAAGAATATCAAGCTGTGGTCTAGGTGCAGAACAAGGTTTTAGCTACAAGAGCAATGTAGAGGTGATTTAGAGATTTCAACAACTCTTAATTTTTCCACCTGTAAGTAGAAAAGCTCACTAAGCCAGCTCCATAAATGCTGCAAACCTGCTAAGACTTCTGAAGTCTTCTCTTCACTTTGATGGCACCAGTTCAGTAAACAATATTTATTAATAACAGAATATTTAGTAAACAATAATAACTCAGTAAATAATATTTATTTTAAAATAAAAAATGTCAAACACCAAGTTTTACAGGTTAAATCCCTCCAATTTCAATAGCATTTGTCAGCTGTTAGCCAGGCATGACATGCATTTAGAACAGACCACTGTCAATATTCACCAGAGCACAGTATTTTGAGGGAAAACAAGTCCAACCACATATGCTGCCTAATTGATTTGAACTCTACCAACCAGGTGTTGACCAAATAAGATATTAAGGCCTGCATTTTCATTTTAAACACTGTGATATTTCAGAAAGGCAATGGCTCATCCAGTCAAGCTTAGCAACATCTATATGAGCATACACTGAAAACCCCACAGCTTAGATAAATCATACTATTTCCTAGTTTAGAGGCACAGAATCATTTGCCAGACTGCAAATGTTATACTATATACAAAGGATACATGCAAAAAAAAAAAACTAAATCTTTAAACAGATTAATTTAAGGGAAAACACAAACAGTATTTACCATTTTTTAAAACTGTCTGCTGAATTCTTATTTACAAAGACATGATGGGGATCTTCAGGGTTACAGCACACAACAGCTGTCTCTATAGAAAGTGCCAGCCTTGATGTTAACAAGATGATAAATTGACTGATTAGTGTTTAAATTGAACTGAACTATGCTACAATCCAGACTTAGAGAATTGATAAAAGCTCCTTCTATTGAGTACAGCTATAGGGCTGGAGGATGAGGAGAGAAAAGCACAAACAGCAGTGAGGGTGGGCAGGACACAGGCCAGCAAAGGCACCCTAGTGAGAGCCAAAATGAAGGAAGGCCAGCACACCATGGATGGGAAATTCACCCATCTTTACTTCATAAGGATCCAACCTATCTGGAAATGGAGCTGGGACTATGAGGTTTCTGTAAAATGCAGCGGGAAGAGACCTGCACTGTGATCACTGCTGATGGCCAAGATCTCATGGCAGCTGAAGGTTCTGAAGTGATGGAAATCAAGACATTTTTCATAGCAGGAAAAAGTATGGAGGCCCAATACCCAGTTCCTTTTCACAACTGCATGGATGGCACATGCCATGGACCTGTCTACAAGTTCTGCCTTGCAGAGAAAAGCTCTGAGGCAAGACCACACATTCCCTTCTTCCACAGGCACCAACATCCCTCTGGGCTCCACCACAACTGCAGACATCAAAATGTGATCAGTGGAAAACAATCTGCTTTATTAAAATTGGACAAGCTGTATTCCACCAACATTTATGCTTTGCTTTTCAAACGCCTGCAACACCAAAATTGGCATTATATTTGACATTTGTGACTGACTAGAGTCACACTTACATTAAAGGCAATACTGTCTAGCCTGCAGTAGAGGAAAGAAGAGATTTTTGTACCTATTTAACGCTTCAAAGACACAGAAATAATAAGGGCACCGACATATGATAAAATGGTTCAGCTGCCTTATTTTTAATTAAAGCACAGTGCAGCTGATTTCTGTGGAACAATATCCATCTTCCACAACTGCACAGACTCGCTTATTTTACTAGCAAAAATTCACATTAATTTAAGGCCTCTTGAAGCAAACAGATTCATCTCAGGCAGTGTAATGGCAAAAGATTCCTTCTGCAGCACCCTTCTGCTGGGAGAGACACCACTTTCTTTCTTTCTAAAAAGACAGCACATAGACCTACACTCCATCAAGTAAATAATTAAGACAAGGAGCACAAACTGAAATTAGAAAAAGCGCTGTATGTAAAATGATGTTGTGCCCTGAAACGTGCAGCTTCCTACAGCAGAGGAATAACTCCTGCACAAACAGCTAAGCTGAGCTTCCAAACCTTGACTAAAATCTTTAGCCTTGCTGAGAAGTGACAGAATGAAAAGTATTTGCATAAGCTTGTAACTTGAGCAAGCACAATGTAGGTGAAGCATGGGAATACAAAGCAGTTTTCACCAAGACACAGTTCTTCTGAAACACAAAGCCACTTATTAATTTTAAAAAGAAGACACACGTCCTGAGAAACCATTTAAGACAACCGAGTTCAGAAAAAAATACATATGCCTCCTACATGTTTTAAAATAATTGTCCTCAACTTCCAAAAGCAACAGTCCCACAAGGCAATCCTGGTGCAGTTGGGGTTGGGAATGGAATGCTAATCCTGGAAACACAGTGTCTGCATATGAATGAGCCCCTCTTCGGGTCCCTCACATTTAATAATTTTTGATAAGTGCCATAAACAGGAGCATTTTGTCCAACACTGCTGAAATCAGAAATGTTTCCTCCCATCTTGGCAGTTTATACAAAGTAATATTATTTGTATCCCTCATTACAAGCTGGAAATTTGAAAGTGTGTTTTAAGCCAATGGTGGGTCCTAGTATTTTCCATATCAAAGAAAGAAATCCATTTTGCAACTCCTCGCATCAGTAGTTTGTGCAAGAATTAGGTTGCTTCTGTCTGGCCATGAGGTAAAATCCATCAGTAGCAACACCGAAGTTACTCCCTGTATATTTCAGATCATCACCAAAAAAACCCCACAAACGCTGCAATATCTTTCACCTCCTTCCCACTGCAATCCACTCCATCACCCAGGCTGCTCATACGTAGTAATCTGTTCCTAAGAACTGTAATTGCACAGTGGGAAACTCAATAAACCTGTATCTTATCTGAGAGAGAGGCCGGTAATTGCCTGAAAGAAATGGATCCTTTTGCGGAAGGATATAAGACAGTGTCAGATGTATTGCTAGCCACTCCATTAAAAAAAGTTAAAAAAAGAAGAAAAAAGATGTTACTTTTGCAAGGTTTGGGCAGGGGCGACTTTTGCAAGGTTTGGGCAGGAGCGCTGTGTGGATTGGTAGGTTGTTTGTTTTTTTTGTTTTTTTTTTTTTTAGATTAACTTCTAGCAAAGATTGACAAAAAGCCCATAATTTTTCCAAAAAAAATGCCAGCCAATTATTTTTTTTTGTCAAAATAAAAACCTATTCTTAAAGTTATTAAGTATTTTGGAAGCTCAACACTGCAGAAAGAGTGCTGGCAGATCAATACATACTCTCACTATCAAACTAATCTCCACTGGCTTCTGAATAATTCAGGCTCATTAGACTTCCAAGCTGTCTGGCCTAAAGGTTACCTGAGACGTGCATCAAGCTGTCAGAAAGGTGGCAAACATTATTTCATCCTTCTTCTATCCACACACTCTCATGTTTGTACAATAATAATGACAATTTCAAAGCCTTTAGTTGAATCATAATTAGCCTGCAATTCTCTGTCTGAAATATACTGAATATATTTGTTAACATTTAAAAAAATAAATATAATTAATTAATTAAATATATAAATAAATCCACCAAAACACACATATGGGGAGCAAGGGAAATAGAAGCAAAAGACTCTCAAATGTTATTTTGTAAAGGGCTACAGTGAGGGGTTTTAAGTAGGAGAAGCAATGATATGTTTAAAGAAACATTATGAGAACGGGAACACAAACTCAACCACATTCAATTTACCAAATGTACTACTTAAATCTTGCATTTATCAGTGGGCTTTAGATATTTTTGCCTTTTGTCTCGTTACCATTCTACCAGCAGTGGCAAAGACTCAATTGTCACCTAACAAGCACAGGACAACCCTGCTTTGGCTCTTCAGACTGACAGCAATGGTGACTCCAGGTACAGACTCCCCTGCTGTGCTTACAAAGTCCTAACTCACACCCTCATCACCTTTTCTTCTGTAGTATAAATGCACATCTCTAAAGAATTACTAATGGATGTGGTCCAAGTATTTTTATTTTTCAAAACATTGCCACACCACAGAGAAAAAAAATAGTTCACAGATGATGTCTGAGCTATGGCTGTGGCTCAGTGGGAAGAGCTGCAGTCTTGATTGCCCCCAAAGCCTGGTTATACACCACGTTCAGGTGCCCACTCCTGAGAAGATGTTTTCCCTAAACTCTCATTGTATAGAGTCAATTTCCCAGTAAGTATTTCTCAGAGAATGAGCTTTCCATGCAAAACAGAACACAAGGCAGAGGATGGTGAGAATGTTGCAGTAGCTGGCGTACAACAGACAGTGCCACTGCTCATTCTCTCATAATGTACTCTCTGAGGGATATTTCTAAATGTTCAAAGACTGTAAAACTGAAAACTGCCCTGAAATTTTAAACAACAAATCCCACCTATAGTACTCATCTCCACAGCAAGTCACAGAAATCACAGACTTGATATGCAGAGTTAAATTTTATCACCTCCCAGGCTTGATTCAGTTATTTACCTCTTGTAAGAAAAAGAAAAAAAAAAGAAGAAAAGAGATAAGCATTTATGGCTGTCCTGGTTTAGGGCAAATTTGTTTTAAAGGTACAAAACTTATTTCTGAGCTAAACAGACCAATAGGGATACAATTTAGCATCAACCCAGGACATTGGTCAATAAGCAACTGGCTGGCTTGAACCAGCAGAAATTACACAGCAAAATTCCTTGAACAGGGCTTAGCAGGACACTCATCACTGAAAATTAGGAATGACAATTATTTTGGATTATCAAAAGTTCTGGAAACATGGATCTAAGGAGGTACCTTAGTAAGAGAAACACAGGTTTTCAGAGACTGGTCCTGCAGTAATCTCTGTGCCTGTTCATCAGCTCCCCTACAGGGGGTTAATGTGGTTACCACAGTCTCCAAATCACAAGGAAGAGGAGCACCTTACTCATTCTAGTGTGAAATCCTATTTGATATTAAAAAAAATAAATTTAAAAAGTCGATCGTTTCTGCAGCAATGTTTGAAAGAGCAGCACTAACCTTGGAAAGCAGAGATCTTGTCTCCAGTGGACAAATCACGCATCATTTCAAGCTATGATTCGAGCTGAATGCAATAAATGGCTTGAAAAATTGACCCTCAATTTGCTGGTTGCCAAAAGTGAACTGACAGTGACAGTTTCCTTCAAAACCAAGCATGAGCTTCCCTGAATGAGGATACTTGTGGCATTTCAGTATCTACCAAGCTGACAGTACAGACCAGCAAGGGAACTGGCCAATTACAAACTTACCTGATCAAAGATAAATGCTGGTCTGAGAAGAAAACAGAAAGGAAAGGGCAAAGTGCCACATGTCTGCTAAATGTTGACATTTTCAATAGACTCTGTGACCTCAAATAGCTGAAAGTATTCAAATATTTTCCCTCCTACAGGCCATAAAACTTAGCACAGGCCAGAAGACATCTATTTCCATTTGCAAGGTCTCTTCCACACTATAGCTGCACATCCTTCTTCTGGCCAAGATGTCTCATCTTACACACATCTGAACCATCTGGCTGATACTACTAAGTTCCAGGCACAATTAAACTTAAATTAAACAGCCTAAATCCAGGCAGTCCAAAAATCCACCACTTCTTCCACATCCCACCATTTGGGCTGTGTTTGGAAAGCATGAACTCTTAAATTCCTTAAGGAATTGGGTGCTTGAGGACCTACCCCTACAACCTACCCTTACCTCTTTCTTTTAAAACCCTGTCCTGCCAAACACATTAAGAATTACTGCAAGTACAGGGGCAGACTCAAAAGGGTCTTACCTACAAGTTTCAAGGATATTTCTGCTCCACACAAACATATTCAAAGAGCACATTGTACACACATGTATTCCAGAGGTTAATTATTTTTCTGTTAACTCCTTTTAGCTATAGTCTAGTTGCAGCAGCAAACTTTTTTTTATTACTACAAGTCTTTAATAATGATATAGATGAAAGTGGGGTAATATCTCATTAAAACAAACCTTCTCCAATATGCTACTGTAGGACATTTAATATTTTCACCCTTGATCGGAAAGCAAAATTTCATAGGGCAGACTTTTCTTTTTTTTTTTTTTTTTTGTAAAGTAGGAATTTTTATCAGCTTCTATTGAAGTCTGTATAAGTCCCTGAATGAAGGGCTCAGGTTCTGCATTTCTACTTCTCAGGCTTTCCAAGCACCAAGCTGCCTGCCTTCCTACAGCCCCCAAACACTGGGCAAGGCTACGACCCTAAGGCTGAACTGACTCAACTCTATAAACCCTCCTTTCAAAATCCTCTACAGCTGTCTCTTCATTCAAGAGGTACTTTCCAATCCCATTACTACTTAAACCCCTCATAATCCAATCAACCTCGGCAGCATCATGTCAGATCCCTCTGTCAACACAGTAACCCTGCAATATTTCACTGGGGCAAAGCACAGCACTACTTTCCATTTCCAGAAAAGCCATAATTCCTGCCCTTGACCCAGCTTTGTTTTGGATTCATCTTCATTTAGAACAACCCCATTAGAAAAATCGACTGGCTCTTCCAGGTATCTTTATTTTACATAGGGCAAAAAGAAAAATTGAACTTCTCCAGCTATTTCTTAGGAAACAAAACATAATTCAGACTAGTGGATTGGCTTGCTGTACACCTTATTTTTCTAGTAGGGTTAAGAAACCAACGTAAGAAACTAATTATTGCAAAGCTTCCCTTTACTTCCTTTAGTAAGTATCCATTCTTAGTATAGATAGTAATCTGTAGTTTACTTCCTATATCTAAAGTATAGGAGGTAAACTGAAGTTTTACAATATTTTTATCAAGGTCTCCGAATTTCTTCTACTGATTTTTTTTTCTTAATTTGACTTAACTGCAAACTAAAGAGAATCATAGAATCATTTAGGGTGGAGAAGAGTTTTAAGATCGAGTCCAACAGTAAAATTACTGCTACTTCTTTAATTTATTTACTAGAAATATGACTGTTTAAGAAAGAATGCATCTATTAGCTGTCATTATTCATGTGCTTTTTTCCTAGCTATTAATATTCTTCATGGTAAAGTCCTACTTTAGGGTAGTCCAAGACCAGCAGAGAGGTGCAAAGGCACTCCCTGGTCCAACACATCAAGGATTTTGCAAACCTGTGACGTTATCCTGCCTTCCCTTAGGTTTAGTACTTGGCTTCCCTTCAGGTTTAGTACAGGATGATCATATCCATTTATCATCCTTACAGTCCAAAAGAGAACACAATCCTGTAACCATAGAAACATGGATGTTCCTGTGGACATTTTCTGCCTATTATATTATAAAAAAGGGAACGGAGCCTTATTTGCTCTCTCCACAGCACTGTCACAACCCCAGCTGAAATGAAAAAATCCCGTGTTCATCTTAAACCAGGGCAGCAGCTCACAGCCCCTTTCCTTCCCTCTCTTCAGAGATGAATACAGCATGCCTTGGCCTGGGAACCTTGAACCCTGGGATCTATAAAATTGTCATTTGCCACAATTAATAGCTGAGCAATCACACAGGAACTCGACAGCCCCTGCCATGTCAGCCACCCACCCCTGTGCTGAGCAGCCCAACAATCCATGATGGACCAGGAATACTGCTCCCATCTGGGGCAATTTGCTCTTTTTCCCTCCCCTCTCCTAAAGAATTGCCTTATTAAAATAAGCAGAGTACAGCTGCATAATATTACTCTTGGTAGACTTGAACCCTGTGAGAAACAGTAGGCATGCTTACCATATATTACAACTCTAAAAAAAATTAAATCATTATTCACTGTTTGAAAATCTGTGTTTCTCATTTA
Organism: Thryothorus ludovicianus; assembly: GCA_013397245.1. NCBI lineage: Eukaryota > Metazoa > Chordata > Aves > Passeriformes > Certhiidae > Thryothorus > Thryothorus ludovicianus. The sequence continues at coordinate 749,036 of VZTB01002128.1, forward strand.
ACCACTGAAAGCTATCACATCATTAAAAAAAAAACCAAAAAAACCTCACACTATCCATAGTCAAGCAGTGAAAGCAAAAACAGAGCCTTCAGTTAGGAGTGATGTGGAAGAAGGTTTAGGGATTATTAAAAAAAAAAAACAAAACACATCAAATTAGGTCTGAGGATATTAGCAGCAACAGCTGTTTTGTGTGTTGCCAGAAAATGCTTTCACTCACATCCTGAAATATTCAACAGCCTAAATACTACATATAGTCATAGTCCCTTTAAATCTCTAAAAATTCAAGGTATTGCCTAGGAAATGAAAGCGCCTAGCTCCATACACAATTATGCATTTACTAAAGTCAGATGCTTGGAAGAATAAAAATCTACCCACCCCACCACCACCCTCTGGCAATGTAATTTAATAATTGTAAATCAGTAAAGCATTATAAACAACTCCAGGATATACAACACAGGCTTTACTGAGCATAATATGTCAAGGTAATTAAAGATAACGATTGAGGCAAACCTATAGTCACAGATATTTACAGAAAATAGACACTAGTCAATATTAACATGGAAAAGTTAGGGAAATTAGGCACAGAGAAGTCAAAATATTAGAATTATGCAGCTCCTAGAGGAATTTTAATGATGCCTATTTTATGTCTCGTGCAATACATCTCCCAATGTAGAATATTCCCATAAATTCCTGGATGCGTGTGCAACATTGCAATGATAAACCAGCTATCCTTAGATCTCATGAGATCTGCACTTCTTCATACTTCCATGTTCAGCTTTTTTACTACTGCACTTTATAAAACACACAAAACCCTTCTTTATCACTGAGGAACCATTTAGTCCTTAGAACAAAAGCTGTTCACTGTAATTCAGCCTTTTTCAATGCTGCAAGAAAATTCTGTACACATTTATTCCTAAAGTGCCTAATCAGTCAGTATTAAAGTAAGAAAAAAATCACAAAGGCTTTTTGAAATTAAAATATGAACTATTTATCCATGCTCTGTTAAAGAAACTCTCTCTTGTTTCCAGTGACCAGTTCTGAGCATGGAGACACGGGAGAAATTTTATTTTTATTTTATATTTTAGCTCAGCCCATTAGATGCAAACCCTTTTGTGCAAAAACAAACCAAATTCTATGTAGTTAGCCTAAATTGCTCAATAAAGTTGAATTGTTTTGTGAGCATTTTATGCTCTATATGAAATTGCCACCTACAGACTTCAGGCTAGCTACTTGCAGGCAGCCAACGCTTAACAAGCAAATTTTCCATGTTTAAAAAGGTTTTTGGCTGCCTGTGTAAATCATCTCTCAGCAGAGAAACAGGTGCCCTTGGTTAACTGAAAAGCAACAGGAACAACATCTAATTAAGATCACAGTGGAGCTGCAAATGCTGTGAAGGGACAAATATTGTTCCAAGTCAAATGGCAATAATTCATGGAACCAAACCTTAACACACACAGAGACCCAAAGAGAAGCAGTTCTACTTAAGAACTAATATATGTCCATGGTTTATTTCTTTCAAAAGGCCAAATAATTGCATTTTTAGTGTTTGGTTTGACACTGCTCGTCGTTCTTTTCAGTACCATTGTCTTAGTTTGGATAACAGCCATGAATAAAGTGTTTTCCAGAGGTACTTGTAAATAGCTAAGCAGTGCATTTAGCAACTTCTTGTTCAGAAATTAATGTTAATAATGATGCATTTAACATTAGAACTCGTTGAGCAGTCCCAACAAAAATCAAACTGACAGCAATAAACCCCAACCCCACCATTTCAGCTTCTCATCTACCTTACCAAAATCAAGTTGTGCATTACAGCTTGTGTCTCAAACATGCTTCTTGAACAGCTGTGCTGCCTCGAAACTTCTTTATTGCTATAACAGATATCAAGAAGCTACAACCAAACAAATGTACTTGAAAGCAAAAAAAAAACCCTCTCCAGTCTAATAAACACCAGTCAGAAAGTAAATATATTATCAAGAGCTTCACTATCTGCAAGCAATTGCACCCCATGAGACAGCAGTAACTTCTCCCACTGGATTTTGGCCTAAATGTTTGTATCATGATTATTTTCACAGGCTTAAATTCAGGGTCTGGGGGTTTGGTTTTTCATTTGCTTGCCTGTTTTTAAATAGCACAAAGTAATTCCGTTTCATAAGCACACAGTGAAGGCATTCTTCACAACATTTCATTTGAGCAACAGCCTCCCCTGGGTAGCTGCTCCCCTTTCTGAACAGAGCCAATCTCAGCACAGAGGTTCTCTCCATTGTTTGGAAACAGGATGCCAGAGGATGTAGAAAACACTAAATTCCAACAGAAAGCGTGCACACAGCACTGAGAAAAACCCTAAAGCTCAAAACCGAAAGCCATGACCCCCAGGATGGGGCACAAAATCCAAATCAGGAGAGGGAGCTGCACGGAGAAAGGCAGAAGGAACCTCTGTCCCTTTTTCCCTCCCAAAATTTGGCCATTAAGTTTCAAGCTGAGTCAAATAACTGGTAATAGATTAAATCTAATGCTCTCACCACCATCCAAGTATTGAATTAAAAGCACCAAGGGAGGTACTCCAACTTTTGATAAGACCTTTGCAATTTTAACACCTTCCCTTCTGAAAACATTCTTGATTTCCCACTTAGATTACCTGGCTTCAGTTTCCAGGGGTTGATTTCTGTTATAGCTTTCCTGCCATTCAGTATTTTCTTTCACTGAAGTTAGTAATATACTATAATCAATCCACTTTTATTTATTCCTTTTGATAGGCAGAACATAAAATCTCTATGTCAAAACAATCCACAACCATCACTTCATCCCCAGCATTGACTGAAAACTGAATAGGTTAGATAGAGAAGAATAGATTTTTCTCTCTTTATGTCACATAATAGAGATAACCCCCATGTTAGATGTACACCTCAAATGTGAAGGTCTAAAATTTTTGCTTAAAATGCACATTTCTTTCTTTTTATTTTTTTATTTTTTTTATTTTTA
>VZTB01002128.1:753576-823520 GCA_013397245.1 Thryothorus ludovicianus
AGAGACAAGCCCTGGTTCCCACATTCTGGCAATATTCAAAGAGCAGGGAGAGTTCACAAGTGTGTATTTGTGCATTTATGGGTTAAAAGTTGTAAGTCTATATTTTATTTTATTTTTGAATCTTTCTGCCTATCATCATCATGTGAAAGCAGGACAGTGGGGTTTTTTGAATGCCTCAGGATTTGGCCCAAGGAGAAACATTTCCTTGACTGGGACTGGGCAGTCAAGTATAAGCAGAAAACCACCACAATGAAACATGAAGGGTTTTGCATCCTCCTTGCAGCAAACACAATGCTCATTTACATTCATGCAGTACAAGACATTTTCTTTCCAATTGGCTTTTTCCCCATTAGAATCCTACAGGGCTTGATTAATTACTGTTAATGAGAATGAATTTCTTTTCTTACTATATACATGCTACCTGTTCATTTACTTTCAGATTTATTTTTGATATCAAACCACTCCCCCTGGGAAAATGACCATCATTATCACAGAGTCCTCCCAGGAGCACAAAATAACAGCTGTCACTTTGGGTCACCATAGCAACACTACTGTAACTACATCGGGTTTGGTTCAACAGGAGAGAAAGAAATAATTATATATATACACATACATGTACATGCAGAGGTGATGATAATAAGGGACTCATAACACAGTTCAGGAAAATCTCATTTCAATGACCACGGGCTTCTCCCTCCTTTGGCCAAAATAACTCATTAAAGGTCAGTTCATCCCTTGTCACCAGGGATGCAGTTGTCCTGTGGAGCATTCATTTAAAAAAAAAAAAAACCCTGCCAAATAGTGTCAGAAATGCCATCACATCACAGGAGAGCAAATCGGTGATCTAGTCACACACTGGAACCTGGGGTTCCCAAGGGATTTGCCCATTTAAGTCCCATTACCGTTAATGGGGAATTATGTACAGAGTATGAAGACATTTCAGTGGAAAAGAAAAAGCTTGAAAGACCAAATCTAGCAAAATTACTATAAAAAAAAATTAAAAGTTTGCCATTATTTTCAGTGGGAGAAAGGTTGGATCACAATTCAGATAAGCCAGCTAATCAATTTTTATACAAACAAAACCCCAAAAGGTAAATTCTGAAAATCAAACATCTGGCTTTTTTAGTCTTTAGGTCTCAACACAAAACAGTGTCTTTATTTTTCCACACTTTTTTCTGCTAGGATATATTTTTCATCTGGAAGAGGGCAAAGTGTTTTACGAATACTGCATTATGGTTCTTTCATGAACTGACAGAATGAGCTCTGAATCTTTTTTCTTTCATTTCTTCCTGACATTTTCTGGCCAGATGCCTTGTCTTTAGTTAAGAAGAGAATAGAGCAGCTTGGGGAGGGGAAGTCTCTGCAAAGATGAAGCTGGCTATGAAAAGCTGTCTTTCCTCAATCTGAATGAAGATGAACTCTCCAAAGGCTGCAGGGTGAGCTGGCAGCCCCAGGAACCAAACAGCTCTCAAAAGACAGATTTCTCTTACTCCCTTCCCAGGAGAGAAACCCAAACATCCACAATCATGGGGATCAAGTCTGGGGTTTGATATCCTGTAGCTTTGCCCTGGGATCAGAGGTTCTGTGTCCTGCTCAACCACATACACAGGGAAAGAGGTACATGAATTGCTTTAAAAAAATCCAAAAAACCAAAAAAGACAACAATTTTCTGTTCACACTCAGCAGACAGTAACCAGAGTGAAACATCACCAGGATTTGGTGTTGGGTCTGCAGAGTCTCCACTATCAATTCAGTACCGCTGCATCCAAGACACAGCTGGATCAGCTTCAGAGTCAATTAAGAAAGTCCTCATTAGAGCTTGTTAGCCACATCACAGGCAGAAACTAAGCTTACATGTGCTTATTGAAGGCACAGTTACAACAAAGGTTGCAGGGATAAACCTTCAGCCAGGGTTGGAAATTTCAGTCGTCGTCTCGGTGCTCTCATTGATGTGCAATAATTATGGTTAATAGTTGCTAAAAGGCTTCTAACAAACTTCTCACTGTAATTTATCACAATTAACATAACCTTAGACGTGTTTCAAGCTTTTGGTCCTCAGCTCATTATTTATGGGCCTTTCAAAATTGTTCCAGTACATTAATTTTTCTATTTTTAAGCAAATCTATAAGCAGAGCCTATCAAGTGCCAAAAGAATTACAATTTCCAGTTTATAAATGTGGGTAATATAAATGTACATTCATAGCTTAGACTTTTTTTTGAAGCCGTATTGAGTCATTAATTCATGATCTACAAAAGTTATTAATCAGGTACAGCCTGCTTTGCAAGAAAGATTTAACAGTGCACACCTAGAAAGGAACAGAATTGGTAGACAGTGGAAGAACTGAAAAAATGTAACAAACATTTAAAATATTTTGCATATAGGTTCACGTTTATAGTACTTTCACATCATTACAGAGAAGAATAATTATGGATTAATTGTAATCTGTAATACTTCTGAATACCTCTCCAACACCTTCATCCCACTTTAAGCTCAAAAATCAGCTACAACACAGAAAAATACATATAAAATAGGGTCAATTTCATTTGGAAAAATAGAAATCAATGTAAGGATGTGCAAGTAAAAATTAGCAAGAAACTGAAATGTCAAATTTCAGAGGACCATAAGCATGAATTTCTGGGGGATTTTCCACCCCTTTCTTCAGTTTAACCAGGTTTATCATTCTAGCATGCAGAACTACATGAAGACACCCAAACTAGGAATCACCAAAAATTAAACCAGTCCAAGAATATCCAGGAAATTAACAAATGATTCTGTGATTAATCTGAACAAATACGATACTGAAAATACATTTTAACTATCTGATTACCTAAAAACCCAGGGTAAAACTTCAGTTGTGTTAAAGAGTTATGAGTTGAGTTTGTTCACCCAGGACAGCGAAGCCTCTGTAAGGAGGCAGCTGAGTTAAATTGCTCCCGTCTACAGCAGGGCACAAATACTCACTGGAGCCAGTCCAGAATAGACCAGACCCACCCCAAAGCCTGCAGCCAAGGTGAACTCTTAGCTCCTTTCCAAACTCAAAGCATCTAGAAGTACTTTGATTGGCAGAGAATGAAGAGAAATTAGTGCCCAAAAAGAAGAGCAGTCGTGACCTTTGTTAACATAACCCTCATTGAAGGTCCTGTCTCAGTGAGACCCCTTGCAGCTCCTATTCCATTTTCTATTCCATGTGGCTCCTGGAGGCATCTAAAGAGCAGGGTGGCCAAATCAGGCAGTCCAATTTACCAGCACGTAACAAAACAGAATTAAACTCTCTGCCTTCCCCTGATTACAAGGCAGGGTGCAGTTCTGGGAAGGAAAGGCCTTACTGCTTTGTGAGGCAGACATTTCACCAGGAGATGGCTATTAGCCAGCATATATCTCTGTCACTTTTTAAAGATAATCTGGTTAAACAGCTACATCTTTCCTTCTTATGTTTTTGTTTCCACTATACACATGAAAATTAGCTTAGAGACTAAGCGGGCTAATTTACATTTTTAGGGATATGTTTTATCATTGTGTGCAGATAGGATTTGCAGTCTCTTTGCTGAATGCATTGTGTTACCAACCCACTCGCTTTTCTCTGCCCAAAGAAAGGAAAAAAAAGGACATTTGCATCATGTGAGCAGAGAATACAGCCCTGCTTTCTGCTGAAAGAAGAAAAGCCTTGAGTTATTACCCCTACCTAGTAAATCCAGGGAAAACTGAGGAATAATAAGATGCTGAAAGCAAAATTTCCCCAACACTAATAAAATGGTAGGAGAAAGCACAAACTTTCATTTTTTGGTCACTGCCTTTGAGATTGTTCTTATGAAAGTGACATGAGTCCCACAAGAAAGAAACATAGCATAATTTTTTTCCCCACAATGGTAGGTAGTTGTAGGTGTAAATAAAAATGAGTGATTTGCTGAAGGTTAGTTGCCAATCTTGTCACTACCAGTAGCAAGCATATGAGAATTGTACTTGGTGCTTACCTTCAGGCCAAGCTTTGAAAAGTGGATCTGAGATCTGAAACTGCAAAGCAGCAACGTATATTTATTACAACTCAAGAAAAAAAAATCTTAAGGAAGGGGATAAAACACCAAAACCCTGTCTCAGTTTTGTTCCACTCTCTTTACATTAAAAGGGGAAGAATTAGGAAAATACCTCCAATTTACATAATTTAATAGCTGTGACCAAGGAATGTGAAAGAGTTCAAACAGAAGGTACAAATGGATGCAGGTGTTGTCACCAGTTTGTCAGCACTATTTAGCAAGGGGGGTTCACCTTCTCTGCCCTTCCTTTTCTGACTAACAAACCTGTAGAAGCCCTTCCTGTAATCCTTGGCATCATTTGCCAGGTTCAGTTCCAGCTCCACCTTGGCCTTCCCACCCTCCCCTCCTTACACAGCCACACTTTGTGCTCTTCCCAGGTCACCTGTCCTGGTTTCCACTGGGAATTTGCTCCTTTCCCTTCAATTTGACCAGCAGGTCCCTACTCAGCCACGCACATAAACACGTGTGTAAATGATGGAGCAAAATGCCTACACATCCCCTCACATCACAAACAGCACGGTCAGTGGCCTGATTTCTGTTGAATTTACACAACAAAACACAAGTACTGGTAGAGCTGCATCTTTTGCAGAGGAGAGAAACTGAAAAACAAGCAGTTTTAGCCGTGACTGTACATGCGTGTGGGACTGGCATAAAAATCACAATTCTATTTCACAGACGTTTTGTAGCACAACTGTTCTGTCTTGTTCAACTTGCAAAAGTGGAAAACTCCTGCAGAAGTCAGTGAAGCTAGCAAGACAGGAGTGTTGGGAAGAAGAGATGCCAGGTGCTGAGGGGAAGCTGAAACCTTTCCAGCCTTCAGCTGGGTGTCACCAGATCACAGAATCACAGACACGTCTGGGTTGGAAGGGACCTTAAAGACCATCTTTAACCCCCTGGTTCCAATAGACCAGGTTTATCCAAGCCCCATTTCATCTGGCTTTGAACACTTCCAGGGATTGAGCTTCTCTGGGCAGCCTGTATCAGGGCCTCACCACCTTTGCAGTAAAGAATTTCTTCCTAATTTCCAATCTAAACCCGCCCTCATTCATTTTACAGATCTTTACTGCAAACAAACAGCATCAATGAGAATGCTGCAACACCAAGAAATCAATAATTTGTGTCATAGAGTTATGGGTGTGTGTTTTTTAATCCTCCTTTCCATAAATATGCTGCAAACCCCAGCAGTCTGCCTTTTTCTGCCAACTTTGCATTCAGTGGAGGATTCTTGGGCTGCCATCCACCCACAACTCCAGACACAAGCCATTAGGGCTATTTATTAAGTTTTGCATCTCAATTAGTCACACTTCACGAGTTCCTACTGTAAGATTAATAAAATTATATTGGAAGGCAAGAGTTCCATCATCATAATGATTTAGTACACACACTAGAGATGGAAGTATAAATAATTAAACCTACCAATCTGAAAGACAAACCTGACAAATCACTTCAGCTGCCACCAAAAAGACAATTTCAAGATCATTTAACATCTAATACCAAAAACATTGACAACAGTATAACATTGTATTGAAATACAAGAAAAATCATTTCTTCAATCAATTATTTATTGCATGTCAGATGCTGCATTTTAAATATCATTGAGCTATCTCAAACAGGTTCCCCCTGCATTGTTTTTTTTCCATTTTTGTAGTGAAATGAAAACAACTTATCCACAAAACTCGTAAGTAAAAAGAAATTCCCACATGTAGCATTTAATTGACCAATTTTGTCTACTAGTCCTTCTACACAATCCCCTTCCTAACTCCATTTGCTTTCCTGCTGTGAAAATTCAAATAGACTAATAGGCTTCTCTGTCTCTCCTAACAGGAGAATTTGGTATTTAAGACCTTATTTAAATACAATTACTGTATCAGATTCAGTCCTTTTCACTAGGTTATTCAATGTGTCCTTTGCAAAAAAAGTTATGTAGGCATTTCAAGTTTAAATAAAGGTTAGGGGCTAAGGCTGAAACACGGAAATATTTTTTAAACAGAATCACAATGAAATACTGACTGATAGAGGGGAAAAAGGCTTTGTTTAGATTCAAAAGCTATGATATAGTTTCACATAATTCACATTAAGGTCAAGAAAAAATATGAACAAACAACTTTTCTAACAGAGCTTATGCTCCTGAGAATGTTTTGCCAATAAAACTTGCAACACAGCATCAAATACAAATATATGAGGATACACAAAAAAAGACAGCTGACCTAATTACAGAAGGTGCAATAGCTAAAATAGCTGTCAATAAAATTTCAATTACTCAAGAATATCAGCCACAGTTCCTGTGATGGCAGGCACACTATTTAATGCTATTTCCAGCTATTTGTGTCTTGCTTCTCACAGTGCCAAAATGAATTTAAACCATATATTTCAGGTAACATCCAAAATACGGGTGTCTAATTAGAAGGAAGTAGTTCCAGTGCAGGGAAATAAACCCACCATCCATAGGAGTGCTAGCAAAGGGAGACAGGAGCTGGGAGGGAGGGTGGAGGAGGACCTCAGAAGGGTGATGAATACTGGAACACAGCTACAATTTGTGATAACATTTAACCCTCTGCCCTCAATTTAGGCTCTCTAAGACATTAAATGAATACCAATATGTCAATAAAGCAGGACAAACACAAGCCCAGAGAGAACAAAAAAAATCCCTGCCCCTAACAGCATCCATCCCTCTTTGTCTCCCACATTACAGGAGAAGCCATAGAATCAGAAGTCTTTAATCCACCAGCGAGAGCTGCTGGGGAAGAGTTCAAGCAGCAGAGCCACCTGCACCTGCAGCTCATCTGCTCTCCCCACGCAGCAGCCCTGCAGGTCACTGCACTTCCAAAAATAAAAAAAAAACTAAAAAGAAAAATCTGTCTGCTAGCCAGTATCTGTCACCACCGCAGCTGTATTACACAGCAGTTGGCACGGATAAAATAATTCCTTGTTAAGGAAGGATTTATAAAATATGCAGGACATTAACTGAACATACACAGCTACTACTTGAGATTATAAATCCATTAACCTAGACACAATCACTGTGTAGAAGGCATGCTAGAGAACCAGTCCAGTTTCCCTGCACTTTGTGCACAATTTGCATGATTTGAGACAAATCAGAACAGGATTCTCAGGTTAATGCAAATTAGGGGTGCAGTATCAATACACAGTACACAGCTCAACACAGTAAAAAACCCAAGTGTGGAACTGCCTTACCATCCCCAAGAGTACAACTGCAAACACCTCCAACATCCATCACAGCAACCATTTGGCCTGCAAAATTCCCTAAGGAAGGGACAGTGCCAAATCTCTTCTTCCAAACATGACTATTTGAAGCTGCTTAAACATCTATCACGCCTCTGCCCAAGTGCTGCTGTGAGACGTCCAGGTCTTCTCAAGAGCTTCTTTCATGCTGCCATAATCAAGTTTTAGTTTGATTGGTGATGCTGTGGCAGGCCATGTCTTAGCATCTTCTGCATGGGTGGATAAGAAATGAGGGAGCACCAGCAGTTGGCCACTGGACTTTTGGGACAGGGAGGAAAGGCACCTCTGTTTGATCCAGGGATCAGCTGAGAAGAGCCCAGCTGGAAAAAAATCCCTCTCTTCCAACCTGCCTTGGACACCTGGGCTAAGACATAACAGCCCTTTCCCGTCAGGCTGAACGTGGCTCCTGCTTGTAGCCACCAGTCCTGCAGATATCTCTTATCACTCCTTAATTAACAGCAGCAATTTGCTCCTTATCACTCCCAGACCTGTGGTGAGCTGGGTTTTTTTGGTGTTCGTCACTTTGGGGGGATTTTTTTCTTATTGTTTCTGCAGAGCTGACTTGCCCTGGCATCGAAGGACTGCGTTTTATTCTTCAGCTCCAATTAAAGGCTGCCGAAATCCGTCATGGTCTCGCCTCCCTGCATGAGGAGTCAGCTCTTATCTCTCAGTGGGGGGAAGTGAAAATGGGCTCGGTTGCCTAGAAACCTGAATGAGCACCTTCTAAGTGAAAAAGCAACTTCTGGACTGTTAATTCGGGAATGGAGAGTCCAGGCGAGAGGACGGTGCCGGTCACTTGGCTTTCAACACCCACAGGGTGACCCCTTCCCGAGGAGAAGTAAACAAACACTGCTCTGAGACTGACAAGAGCCCAGGATTTTTTAAGCCAGATGCTGCAAGCAGGGCATCAGTCTCTCCAGGTCAAGACCACTCCTTCCTGCTGGGCCACAGGGGTTTGCACAGCCCACACCCACCAATGCTTGCTCATTCATTTAACCTGGCTGTGGCACCACAGGTGTCACCTGTGTGCTGGGAGAGAAGCCAAACACGAGGCAAAGGACACATCACTGAATGTGGATACACACTAATAACTCATCATATATAGTATTATCTATATGTGTTTGTCTGCCTTCAGTGAGAATTAATCACATTGTATTTTATGCAGAGATCCAACTTATTTTTAATACAAGAAAAAATACTCTCCTCTTATCTGCATTACAGTATTTACCATGCAGGTACTCAATTAAGTTTTCTCTTAATTTACAAAGATACCCATGATTAAGGGCCTTTCAGGAAAACTTTCTATGAAATTAAGCATTAGATCTCAAATGTGTTCCTATCTGGAATGTTTTCATTAGTGAAAGCAAAACCTTCAAGATATTGCTGTAAAGTTAATCCAAACTTATATACTGTCCATGCTGACAGCTATGCAATAGAAGTAAAAAACGCCAAAATATTGTTTTAGCTGAATTTTGAAGTTTCATGTATTAAAGGCTAAAAATAAGCATGCAAGAGAGTGAAGTAACAAGGCTGGGACCACGCTGATGAAGAGCATTCAAGGTAAGACCCTAAATACTCCAGTAGTTATTGCCAAAATTTGTGGCATGAAGCATCATCAGAGTAAGTACCAGGTCTGATTTCAGTCCCCCATCAAATCTGAGATACTGCACTGCCACAGGAATCCCAGTTCACCTGGGAAGCAGGAGAGAGACAAGAAGGGAAGCAAAGGCCTGTTTCCAGCCCTTGCATCCAACAATTGCAAGTAAAGTGGATTTTTAAATAAATTTTTTTAAATCTAGAATCACTACAGACCTATAATATTTTAATTTATTTTGGAGAAAAGCAAATAATCGCCTCAGTTCACATAGCTCTCGTATCCCTCTGTTGTTTGGAGGTTTGTTTTTTTTAAAATATCTTTCCCTATCTTGCCGAAACAGTAAAGATAAATACACAAAGGCTTCTACAGCATTCAGATATTAGAGTAGACCAAAACACAGCTGAGCTGAAAACCTCTTATCAGCCCAAGAAGTTCCATCCCACCTGCTCATCTACTTGTTGAGAATTTTTTCATTTAAAATTTCTCTTTCTCCCTCCTCCTTTCCTCAAGTTACTTCATTCTAAAGTTTCTCTTGATACAATGGACTCAATAGCATGTATATAACTAAAGAAACCCTTCTGATTTTGCTCCCTTCCCTGGCCTCTAGCCCTGGAAACAAAATCTAACATCATGTGCCTTTAAATCACTGACCTCTGCCTTTTGGAGCTGATGAAATCTTAGATTATGCCAAATTCTGTCTGTAGTAATAACTGCTCCTAGGCCAAATATTTTCTCTACCATTTATCCTCAAAACCAACAAGAACCCTGATATTAACCACTGCCATCAGCACTCTGACAAAGCATACAAAAGACAACAAAGCTTATAATTAATAAGCTTTCTGATACTTGTTTTGCATTTTTCTGTTATACCTGTTGTAAATTTGACTCAGGGTGGTTTGGGGTTGGAAGACATCTCAGAGATTATCTCATCCCACCCCCCTGCCATGGGCAGGGACACTTTCCACCAGACCAGGCTGCCCCAAGCCCCTGGAGTGGCCTGGGACAGTTTCAGGCACGGAGCATCCACAACTCTAGTTTCTATCTGATTAAAAACAACGCTCTTGACATGCCAGGGAAGGCTGCAGGTTCTTCCCCACGCCCTCACTCCACATCCACGGGCAGGGATGGAATAAAATCCACAGCTCACTGCCTGGACTACGCACCCTCTACACACATGGGAAGACTGAAAAAACCCCGTGCTTTCTCTTCCCTTCTTCCCTCACACTTCTGAGGACCATGAGAGAAAGAGGAGCTGCTTGAAAAGAGCAGCAGCCCCCAGGCTGGCTCCCAGGCTGCAGCCAAGCAATCCCAGCCCCCTGCCCAGAGACTGGCACCACCAGCACCAAGGCAGTCAAGGTGGGCAGCACCAGGGAAGGGCACTGGGAAGGCAACCAGGGAGAAATCACACGAAAAATATCGCAGCAGCAGCAGCAGCTGGTCAGTGAGACTCGATTTTCAAGTCTAATCTCAGTTTGTGCAGTCAACGGGGGAGAAATGGCACGATTTGCATGACAACAGCCAAGGGAACTGAATAGTGGCAAATCAATTCTGCAAAAGAAGATAAAGAATATACCTAATATATTAGCAGCAAGGTAGAATTCAATTCCCATCATGTCTGATGATATTGATTAAAACTGACACTTTTTTATTATTATTATTCCTCTTCCACTTAGGACATGGAAACAACTGAGCCATGTAACAATGCAGTTGTTTTACACAAATGGAAATACATTTGGCCAAGGAAGAAAATAATGTAAAGTCCACATCCATTAGGCATAACAGCCCTAAAAAATACGAGGGCTGGCTGTTTTAGCATGTTACAAGGACACGAGCTCACTTAGGTTCAAGGAGGGATTTGGTGACTTTAATTCATACACAACAGGAGAGATGTAAATAGCATAGCTGAAAGGAAGCATTAGGTTTTATTTATGGATGAGTTTAAAATAATCAGCAAGCACAATATCTCTGACTTCCCTCCAACTTATTTAGAGATTTGCCTATCAGTGTTGACTTGCTTTTGAATTTAAAACGACCTTCACAATCACTACTGGGTTGAATACAAAAATTTCCTGACAATGTACATTTGTCTATAGTTAAAGCCAATTCTTTTTAACTTGAACAAAATCCTCCTTCCCCCTTTCTTGGTCACCAGTGTTATTATCTCAGTTAATAATCTCATTTTTAAAGATTGTATTACAGCTGCATGAGAATTGCTGGTCTGACAAGAGAAGCACATTTAATATGTAAAAAAAAAAAAAAAAGAAGAAGCTCCTAGGGATGCTGCTGCTTGCATCTAAGCAAAAGGAAAAAAAGAAAAACCACAAGTTTGGATGCTGTAAATTCATTACTTTTGACTGAAAATTTTGCTATAAAATTTATTTTCAGAAATAGAAAAATTAAATATTGTGTGTGTTTCTGACTGCAGTGCATGTCATCAGAGAGAACAGACACAAAGACTGATGAAAACCTCAGCCAGTACTGCTGATGTCACTGATCTGTTCTGCATAGCACTTGAAAAGGACAGTAAACACAGCTGAATCCTGCCAATACCAAAACTTTTGACTTTATTACCATCTAAAAGAGATACCCCCTCAGTCCCACCTTCCCCACTGCAGATTGAAAAGTGTTTCCCTGAAATACAGAAAAGAGGCAGAAGCTTCACTTAGTGCCTCCCTGAATATTAAACACTTCAGTGGTGTGCACCAGATCTTGTCCTTGCACTCCAGGACAGGGATGTGCCACAGAGATGTGCCAGAAAAGGCAGACTGCTGTAGCTGAGGTGTCCTAAGGGGGTGCTGCAGGGGAACTGGGGGGCTCCTGGATGTGTTTGCAGAGGAGCAGGGTCCCAGTGCTGCCCTACAGTCACCAGGGGAACAGACAGGCACCACCCTGCCCTTGCACATCCTCCCCAATGGGTCCTGGAGATCACTGGGTTTGCTGTCCGCTGTGTGTGCATTAAGGATTCCAGACACATACATGTCTAAACCTGCCCTATAATAACATTTCTTTCAACAGGCAGCAGCCCTACATTAATATATATTAGTTTCTGTAACTAAGTCGAGTAGAGATGTAAGTGACATTTGCTCCCTGAAGTGAAATTATACATTTATATACATCCTATCTGTTTTCCCATCTCATTTCTTCACAACAGTTCAGCTGTTACATTCTCTCTTTCACTCCAGGATGAAAGGAAACAGATCTTATGGGTTTAACAATGAGAAGGCAAAAAAAAACCCCCAAAACAACCCAAGAACAAGCCAATGTCAGTAGCAGGGCACTGAGCCCAGTTTATGAATCAAAAAGTCCAGGCACAAGACTGTTTTGCATAAAATAGATTGTGCTTTTCCAGTTTGCTTTTGATAGCTCCTCAAACCTTCATTAAGTCATCCTGCAGGAAAAGGGGTGGTAATGTACAAAGACTTTATCTTTTTTTCTTTGTTTTACAATTGAAAAATAGAAGGCCTAAACTTTGGGTAATATTCTAATGTAATTCTACCGCCTCACCTCTACACTGACTCAAGAGCAGCTTGGAATACAGATTTCATAAAATCTGATATTTCTGCTTTTTTGGGCTTGGTTGTTGTCTTTTCAAATAAAAGCCCAGCACTGTGTTGTACAGGACAGGAGCATCGCACCACATCTCCAACTACAAACAACTACAAATCTGTAAGAGGAAACACAAAATACTCCTCTTTTTCCTTGTGCTTACATCAGTTGGAATAAATGAAAAACATGAAAAAACAACACGGACCCAGTCATTAAAATATGGTGATGAGTAAGCCAACCTGAACAAAGGGAATTAACTATTGGGATGAATTTTTGTTTTCACACAGCCTGGATGAATAATTTATAGGGAAAATTTCTAACTTACAAAGAATGGATTTTAGTTTATCCACAGTTTGGAGATAACACCAACACAGCTCATATCTGAACTATTTGGAGTTCCTAAATTAAAAGTGCTGATTATTTCAAGTGCCAAAAATTTCGCCAAATTTCTTAATTCAACTGGAACACCACATGGGGTTCTTTCCCCCAGGATAGATGATATCAACTTCTAGAGTTCAGAGAACCACAGAATATTTGGAGTTGGAAGGGACCCAGCAGCAGCATCAAGTCCAGCTCTTGAATGAGTGATACACCCAAGGGTCAAATCCACATCCCTTTTGTTTTTCAGTACCATGCTCTGACCAGCTGAGGCAACCTCAGAAATCCCCCCAATCTCTTCATCATCTGCAGAATCCAACTGCACTTCCCTCTCATACCCCTCCTAAACCTCACCTAGTTAGTCCCTTTACACACTCTGCAGCTGGTGCCCAACCACAGAGAGAATAACACCAGTTATTTTCTCTTCCTTTTCCTCACTGGGGCAGCAGGGAAGGGGATTTAACTTGCAGAAGTTGTTGAGAAGAGTTTAAGATGACATAATACTGTGCCAACAGCACTTCTGCCCTTCCTCAAAGTTAGCTACACCATTACCACTCCCCTCTGTAGGGATCCAATGTGCCCCAGTCCCTGAGTCAGATCACCCTTCTCACCCAAATAATGAATGAATTAGAAATTACCTAAACTGGCTACATAATCGATCTGACTTGCTTTAAAGTCACTAAAGATCAAAGAGGGAAAGGTAAAACTCCTTGATCAGGTTTGCAAAAGGGGCAGGACTGTTCTGGCAGACAGCAAGACATGGCTTTAGTAACTCACACCAGGGAGTAAACTGCACTGCCAGGTCTTAGCACAGCTTTGCTTTCCTCTGATCCTCCTGCAGCTTTTTTACTCTGCATCTTGCATGGTATGAACGCAGTGTAACATAACCTCAAGCAATATGTATAATTCCATATGGTACAGATCCAAACAGGAGTGATGAAATTTCCTCAAACCCTACTCCTGAAAAACATTCATGCCCTTATCATCCTTCATTCTTACCAAAAGCATAAGCATGTGATTAATTCAAATACAATGATTTCTGGATGAGTAATTAAGAAGGCACATAACAAGGGTGCAAATAAAGGGATATTTCTAATTAAATACAACTAAAAAAGCCCCATATTATTTTAATGTTTGCTCAAATATATGCTTCTGTTCATTACATTTAAGCTGATGACTCAAGACTGGCTATGAAGGTACATTCCAGATTACTTCTGCAGCACCCTATCTCCTGTGAATTAGCAGGACTTTAAACTATTTTAGGTTTAAATGAGTGGAGGCACTGCATCACAAATCCCATGGCTTGCAGGATGCTTTGTTGTCATGACTTATTTTATTATTGGTTTGTTAGCAGCAAATTGTTCTTCCAAGAAATCAACTTTATGATTTCAAAAACTGGTACTATACTTAGGAACTCAATTAAATGAGAATAATTCCTTTTTATTGTGATCAGCCAACCAAAAGATATTAACAGCAAGAACTAAAAGAGACTGGAAAATTTCTTCACAGACAGAATTTCAAAATATATGCATACAACATATGAACATACACGCCTCAATCTCTCCTGAACTATATAAAAATGAATAGTTCAGATTAACATGAAGCTACAGTTTCAAGTAACATATTGCAGCTCATTTTAAGGAGTGTTTGTGAGAATTTAGAGATAATAAACTAATACAATCAGTTCTGCTCTTGGATCTTAAATGTACCAGTGGTATTAATATATTGCCCTGAAGAGTTAAATTCTCACCAGATTAAAAACAGTACAGCTGAATCTCTTTCTGACAGAAGAGGGAAGAGTGACTCAATTCCCTTGTAGCAAATGGAGTTAAATTGGGGTAAATGAAAGCAAAATGAAGCCCATTTTCTTGTGTTTGTGCAGGTACAACAAAGTCTTCATCACCTCAACACTAGCAGAAAACAAAGTGCCTTACTCCTGGGAAAATGAAATGTTTTCAGGGAAGTCAGGGAAATCTCCTGTAAATCAGTCTCTAAAGACAAAGAAGATTACAGCCATTAAACAAATGGGGAAACAAGGAAAGAAAACCAATGCCAAATTATTCCAGACCACCATGACTCCTTTCACACCTTTGATTTGTAAAACTGAAACATTTTTAGAAGGCAGGTGTGAAGGAGGGACCAAAAGCTGAGTGACAGCTATTCCCCACACTCTGGACCACCGAGAGGCAGGGGCTGTGACAGCCCAGAGCATCTAAAGAGGGCCCAGGACCCCACTCCCATCCACTGCTCAGCACATTCACAGAGCATCACCCTCCTTCAACAGCTCCAGAGTGCTTCCAGTAGCACAAGCAACGACAGCATAGCCAAGGCTGGACTTTGGAGAACATGGAGTTATGCAGCTGCTTCTTCCACTGCCTAGGTGACTTCATCAGATTTTCATAAAAACCTGCTCCAGATTCCTGCAAGGGGAAACTCAATCTATTCTTGAGAAATAATTCTGATCCCAGCTAAAAAAAAAAAAATCCATTTACATCATTTAGTGACACTGGAACAGCTGACAAAGGGAGCTCTCTGAGGTGGACAAGTGGATGTTTTACAGCAGCTGCAGTGAGCAGCAGGCTGGAGCTGTCAGCAGGGAAGAAAATGTGAAACATCAGAGCAATAGGAAGGAAAAAATAACAGTTATCCTTTATATCTATCCTTCAGCATCAGTCAGGGACTTACCTAGAAATACTCCTGTCAGATTAGTTATTGCAACACCCTGAGCTACCAGCTTCCAAAATGGTTGCTTCACTGAATATATTTACAATGAATAATAATCAACTTCTCAGCTTCTTGTGACTTGGGCTTTTATGCCTTAATCCTGTATTACATTAATTCAAACACATTTTTACTGTTAAAGTGGCTTAAAAGTGAGGATCACAAACACAAAACAATGCAGATATAAGTGATCCTGATGGCAGGTTTGAGTAGGTGAAATATTAGTAAGTGATACTACTGACAAGTGCAAAAGTATTCTATTATACTACTGGGCTCCTTCTTTCCCACTGGAAACAGTAATGAAAACTGATTTTTTTGTTTTGTTTTAGGCCTTACAATACAAGAAACCACACTTCCAAAGTCTTCCCTCAATTCAGATGCACTACACTCATTCTCCTTTTAAATTCTAAGTGTCTTTATGGTTCTGGCTGAGCTTATTTTACTGAAGGATTTTTGAGCAACAAACCAGGCAGACAAGTAAAAAGAGAAAGTTAAAATAAACAAAGCTTTAAAGGAGTCAAAGAGCGCTCCCAGTGAATCTGCAATTTTCTGGTTCATCATTCTGCATCAGATGAGTAATCCATCGTTTGGGATGGCTTCCAAGAATGGACCATCTGCTCTCAGCATGACCATGCTCCTGGAAGCTGCACAGAATCTTTCACCTTCTCCTCGACAGCTCTGGAGAGACATAATAATAAGGTTTCTAGAAAGAACAAAGCCAATAAATTGTAAGCTGCTTTGCCTGAAATACTATCTCTTCACAGGTTCAGTACATCTAACTTGCATTAGTGGCCTTCTGCCACACATAAGTGGCATTTGACACAGAGAAAACAAATTATACTGACTGGAGAGAATGGGATTTTTAGCCATGAGATCACAAGGCTAAAACAATAAAATCACACATAAGTGATTGAGGGAATTTGCATATGTACAGTTTCTGAATTCTTCCTAATTTCACGCACATGCCCTGCCACAAACACCTCAAAGAACAGCAAGGCAAGCACAGAATGAAAAATCCCGACATCTATCCCCTGCCCTGGGTGGACAAAAGCCCCTAACCTTAATGCTCCTGGCAAGGCAGCTCCATGGAAGAAGCCAGATCTCAAAGAGGGAAACAAACAAGCCAGCCACTTCTTAGAAACTGTCCTGCACTGTCAAATTCAGGCAGCTGGCTAAATACCCAGGAAACCAAATTCCCGTATCAACACAGGAGGTGACACTGTTCCCATAACCCTGGCCACAGCTCCACACCCTCCCTTCTGCCAGCATTGGCATTCACCTGACATCAAAGTAGCTCAGCTTCAGAAACTAAACCAGGATTCAGGTTTTCACTCAAGAGGAAAAAACCCTCATGGAGGAGTCTCTAGCCAGGAGGAAAAAGACCAATTCCAATTTTTGTCAGCAGCTGCCAGCAGGCCAGTTCAGCTGTATCTTAAAAATACAGCTACAAGTGGACTCTTACACATCTGAAGGCTGCATACAGAGATCTTAATAGCCTGTGGGGCAAGGAAAACCATGGGATCAAGTAGCTGAAGAAGAGATGGCTCAACTGCCCTCTTTGGCATTAAGTGGGGTGTTATACCCAGTATCCTTATGGCTTCACTTAAGAACAGTTGGGTTTGAGACCTTGTGAATAGGTGGATCTCACAGAGCAGCAAACTCCATATGAAGCTCACAAAGCCAAGTCAAAGTGGGCTACAAGAAAGCATCTATATTAATAGAGGGTTTTTTTAGAAGAGGCCAAACTCTTCTCTAAACCAGCAGAAATGGCTTTGGGTGTCAGTGTTCCAAAACGAGAGACAGAGCAATCCGTATTTGCAAAGTGTGCCCTTAAGCATGCAGTTAGAAAGCCAAAGGCAGTGCCCATGCTTTGCAAGTTCAGAGCTGAACACAAGATCACTGGAACAAAACACAGAAGAAAACATGCAAGATCAGTTGATCAGTTGCCTTTTCATCAAGTCAGACAAAGCACATGCAAGGTGTCCTTCATTATTTCAGCTACAATGTAAAGATTGAGGCCGAAAGAAGCAATTGCAGCATCGTGCTTCTCTTGCTAAAGGTAGCAGCTCTCAGGGCTGGTGATGCTGCCAGCCAGGGCTCCATCCAGCCCCTGGTCTGCTCCTGGCCATTGACACAATCCTTCTGCTGTGCAGCTTCAGGTAAAAGGGCTGGAAATGGTTTCTTCCACAGCTGAAGTGGAAGTTTGCATCCTCCGGACTACAATACAAGGAAGACAAAAAACATCTTTTCCAGAACAGCCTTCTCATAACTTTCCTGAAGTTACAGGGGATATGTGTAGGAGAGCACACCAATGGGTGGAGTAAGGACACATGTGGGAAAAGGACCTCTAACTGCAGGAATCTGGGGTGCAAGCACAAGAAGACAAGGGCAGTGACAGAGTAAGGGCAAGATGTGCTCTAGGACAGACATCCAGCTACTGCAGAAATGGAGTGGAAGAGCAGGGAGAAAGCACCGAATCATCCATGTATGAAATCAGGTGCTGAAGCAGCAGGAAAATGTGCACAGGTGGGATTTAGAGCTGGGGTTAGAGAGAAAATGGAGAAAGAAAAAAAACACAGCCATTATTTTTAGCGAGTTTAACAGAATCTTACAGAACGTTTCTTTGGCTCTTGTGTCACAAACAGAAGAGAGGAGCTGGTCCCTCTTTGTGCCTTCACAGTGTTTCAGAGAGGGCAACACTTCTCCTGACCAACCACAATAGTGTCACTCAGTGTCCAGCTCCAAGGATCCTAAAGTCTCAGCCCTGGCTACCATCAGTAGCCATTATTAGTTATTATATTAGCAGCCAAATCATTAAGTATTGTACATCTCAATTATGGCTCAGTACTCTTTGCAAAATCCAGTATTCTAGGTGTTAAAGGAAAAAAAGGAATTCTTTGACATGAGAGAGGAAAAATTCAGCACAGACTTCTGAAAACACACCCAGCCTGCTCATCACTCTCCTCTACCCCCTTTCACAGTCATTTCCAACAGGCAGATTTGGAGCTGCCAGATAAATTTCTCTGCTGGCAGGAGAACAGGCCACCAGACTCCCCGAGGTCCCAGCTGCTCCTCCCCTATTGCTATCAGGGCTCCCATTAGAGGCAACACACCCTGCCCTGATTAAAACATTGCCTACGCAATCTTATACCAGCCTCAGTCTGCCAAATTCAGAAGACCTGCTCTTGATTTATAGCAAAGTAAATGAGAGGAGGAGAGAGTTAAGAGCTGAAGAAAAAAAGCAAAATAGCGAGGGGATGGAGAAATAACAGAAATACTCAGTTCTTGAGCTGCAGGACTATCTTTCATACCTGCAAGCATTGACCCTAAAAGATAATTCCTTGCCTTAGGAATCTAAAATAGCTATTTTCCATTTTAAAAATGCTGTGGTGTCTTAAAAACAAACATGCTTCATTCTTGGACTAATCTCAAAATACAAGGATTAGCTTATCACAGAATTAGGCGTGATCCACGTGCACAGCTGCATCATTTCCAAAGCACAGCAGAAGGCAAAAAGGACATAATGAATATGCAGAAACCCTGTTTACTGTTAAGAGCAATCATCTTATTTGCCCTTCCTTTTGTTATATACAATATTAACACTCATTCTTTGTGCTCTTCTACACTGCTGAGTCTTGATTAATCAATCTTGTAAAAACTTGTCTTCAGTGACTCATCATCTGTTTCTTCTTTTTGAACTCTACTGAAAGCATCCTAATCACAAAACAAAACAATTTAATACAGAATACATTACTGCCTCCAAAAAGGGAGGGAAAAACCCACAAACCCATTTTGGATCACTGCATCTCCAAAGTCTACATCACTCAGATGTGGCAGTGAGCAACTTACCCCCTGACAGGCAAGGGCTCAAAATTGTTACTGTAAGTACCAACAGTGATTGTTTAATGGGAGGCTTTGGATTATCACACAGCAGCTTTAAAGGACATTAGCCATTACTGCTACAAAGTTGGTGGTTTATTTTTTGAAGGCCCACAGCTGATTATTTACTTTACTCTTTTCCCCTTAATAGAGAAACCATCAGAAAGTACCAATAAATTGCATCTGACCAGCATCTGTCAGGTAATAAATTCCCTACAAACGTTAAAGGAAACTACCAGCCTCAAAGCCATGCTTATACTCAAGGCAACACTGAGAATATGTGTTCATTGCTAAGTGTTTGGAGTTTTCTCCCAAGACCCCAGATATTTTGCATCCATTGGTCTTGAAGTGCTACGGACTCCACTGCATCCAAGGATATCTCCACCTCCTAGGTAACACCTCCTAATCAATACTTCCTCTCGCTCCTTCTCCTTGCAGCTGAACCACAGAATATGGTGCACTTGGATATTGATATTCTGCTCCCAACATCACCTCTGCTCCAGCCCTTGGAGCTGCCCTCCACTGGTAAATTGGCTTTTGCCAGCCACGGTGCTGCTGCTCTCCTGGCAGTGTTTCCCATGGCAGGGGAACAAACACGCTCCTGCTCCATGTGCTGCCAAGCCAGGATGCCAATCTTTGGACACCAGCCTTTGGCACCAGCCCAGATGGATGCTTTTTGCTGTTCCTCTGCTTTATGATCTTGAAAGCAAGAGACTATGAACTGCAGAACAACAATACTGTTTACTGAAGTAAAAAAAAAACAAAACACTGGTCCACCTCGCAGTAGTGAAACAAACTCAAGTTTTAGAAGATACCTTAGTGAAAGGAACATGATAGGGAGGAAAAAGGAAATCAAAAACTAGAGAAATAAATGTAACTTACCCAAACCACACACTTGAAGTAAATGGAGACACACACTGCTGCATCATCCTAAAGAACATAAACATGACTTCTATCTCACATTTGTGGAACAGAGTGAGGGCCTTGCAGGTCTAGCATCTCTTTTCAGAGCTGGGAAATAACTACCCAAAACCTCCAAGAAGAGCTGTGACATCTGTCTTCTCAGCAGTTCCTAAGGTGGTCCCCACAAGCAGGTGTTATTTTCTGAACAGAAAAGTCTCCCAATTCTTCCCTCTATCCGGGACTTATGCCCACGATCCAAGATTAAACCATTCCCCTAGATCTACTTCACCCATCTACAGCCAAGGTTTGTTAGCTGAATTTAAAGGATATTAATTTATAGAAATGCATGCAATTCAAGCTGGATTTGTTACCCTTCCTGGTGCATCCAGGCACAGACACAAAGGGAAGAGGAACCTCTCTTGGACAAGCAGCACACCAGCAGTCACGGAGCCTGCTACACCCCAATACAATCCCGTGCACAAATAACAACAGTCTGTCCTGTCTGGCACATTTACCCACAGAAATCTGGCATTTGTTTTACTGTGAATAATCAGGAGAAACACACAGAACTCTTATTTCAAGGTAGCTTTTGTTACAGCTCCACTCCTGCAGACTTTTAAAATGAGGCTAAGATAACAAGATATGAGACTATCAAAATGTAATTGAGCAAGAGGCTGACACAGATGAGCGGGTAGGAATTGGAGTAAATAAAGTCTCCACACAATCGAAAGAAAATCAAACAAAGCAGATACCAAATTGCACTTTGGGAATCTGTTTATATCTACAAATATGGCTATCTCACAATTTCTCCCTGCTATCCTCCTAACGTGGTTTAGATTCTGAGGCCTTATAACATAACCTGAATCTGGATTAGATATTACACATGTAAATCTTGATATAAATAAAAGACAGTTTTTGAATCATACATTGGTTTTCCTTTTTAGCAAAGGATTTTTAGGTGTAGAGGAAACTTTTCCAAGAAGAGAAAAAGAATCCACTCAAAATCTTAAGGAATATGCCAGATTTCCTATTTGGTTACTTCAGTGTTGAGTCTCCTCATTTTAGATGCAGCTCCTGCCATATTTAGAACCTTGACAATTTATTTATTTTTTAATAAACCCTGAGAACACACCAGATTTCACTCCAGGGCAGAGTTAGGAGCCTGCTGTTACCAAGCTCATACCCTGAACGTGCACACAGCACTCCTGTGATTCACAATTTCGAAATGCAAACAGAAAGACCTGCAGATGCTTCATGGCTGCGTGAGTTGAGGTCTTTTTGTTTGGTTGCTGTTGGCTTTGTTGCCTTTTCTTTTTAAATAACATTACAGTATCATGTGGTAGCCTTGAAAATAGTGAAACACAGAGATACAAACATGCTATGAAACATTGTTTTCAAAACCTGGCACCAGCAACGCTTTTTCTGGCACAGAGTACACCAAGGGTGCTGGAGAAACCCTCAGCTGCTCATTCCTGCTCCTCCCACCCTTGGAACATCAGTGTTCAGGCAGACAGGCTGAGAACAAAGAGCAGCTCTCCGTGTGTCCCCAAAGGGTGGCTTGTGGCCACACCAGGGGGGTGGCAGCCAGCCCAGCAGCCGGACAGAGCAGCAGCCATTAAACAGCAGTGCCCACAGCAGCACGTGCTTTGGGAGACAACCCCTTGGAAACTCAGAGACTGGTTTTCAAGAGTCTTCACTTACACTGAAAAACATTCCATGCATAGGCTGTGGGGAAAAAAAAAAACCAACAAATTAAAATCTTGTTTGCCCAAGTGGGCTTGTGGCTGTCAATTCTTGCAGAGGGATTCAAAACTAGCATAGAAACAGAAACATCAACACCTGACCAGGGCCAACCACCACAACCACAGCCCAGTAGGAAGAAAGCAATTTGATTAAGCTGTTTTAACTGAGAGAAGTTGTGATAGGAGACACACAACTTGGACCAGAAATACGTGAGGCTTATGAGTATCACGCTTTTCTACACCATATGTTTTGTTCCAGGCAGTTTTTAACTGGGATAGTCACTGGTGCTGCAAGATCTGAGTTTGGAAAGGGTTTAATCATCCCATTCTGAACATCTATGATGGTAGTGATGAGTTACATGAATCAGGGTTGGTGTCTAATCAGCATAATTAATCTCATTCAGTGATTAACCCAAAGAGGAAAGAGCTCCTTTAGGCACAGGTAAAACAGCACATGAGTCATTACCTGGCAGTGACAGTAGGGAGTTTAAAAATGCAAGTTGTGCATTGTTGGAAGGTTCAGACTCAGTCTAAAGAGGAAACACACAGATTATTAAGTGCTAGGACAGAAACCTGAAGCATTCTTTCCCTAACCACCAGAAACAAGACACCAGTGTCACTAAAAGCTCTGCTAATTTGTGAAATACTAGAAAGTGTTCTGGGGACACAACAACCAAACACCAGTCTGACACAGGCTAATTCTGCTCCAAGTACTATGGGAAAGGATTCTGCAGGCCACATCGTGCTACAGTTTAAGCCTTTTTTTATCACTGATCTCCCACATGGAATTACTATAAAAATGCTCTCATTAATATCCACACAAAAAATTATGTCTTTCGCAGTGCCAGGATCCATTTCAGAAGTGTCTGAATTGTCCTAGCAGTGCTCATGGTTTCTTCACACAGAAATTTCAGAAATCCCTCATGTAACTTCCAAGCTGCATCTCCTAGAATACAGTCCAGTTTCAACACAACACCACCAACAAGCTGTTAAGTTTTTGCCATCTATTCCTATAAATTTAAGGCAGCAAAAGGTGGCACAGCCACCAAAGGAGGCAGCCAGCCCTTGCAAACACAGTGGTGTACTCCATGAGGCTGAAACAGCAAATTGGATGAATTGACCAGGGAAGAAAATGTTTTGAGGGTAAGGAAGGTTACTTTAATGTTCGTGCACATTTAGAGTATATATGAAACTTCACAGTTCATTCCAGAAAAATGAGAAACTGTTGTAAGAAGGAAAAAAAAGAAAGGTAAGACATGTCACATCTGACACCTGAGAGCTGTCCAGCCCCAATTTCAAGTGGCTGTTGGCCAAGTGAGGCAATAGCTGTGGCACTTGGAAACACATGCCAGCAGGGAAAGGTTCTGATTGCTTCCTCAACAACATCCCACCATCCACAGACGGAGCAGCCTGCCTGCACACTTAACAGCCACAGAAATAATGGACTCACAAGCAATGGTTTATCCTCTTTGACCTGAAGTCAATGGAGCTCAGCAGAAGCAACCAGCAAACTTTAGATAAAAGTATTTACAGCTCTCACTGGCTCATGGCTTTCCTGATGGCAATAAGACATCTTCTGTTTCATCTTCAGAGCGCTAATATCCATCACATCTCATTTTCATTTCTTAACTTCCTTTAGGGCAGACACCAACACTGAAACTCTTACATAAGATACTATTACATAGAACACAGCTGAAGAGAGAACACTCCTCATTTTATTCAGATCAAAACCAAGTGCTACTCCTGTTACAATTAAATCACATCTTGATCAACTTTTCATTCAGGAATGTGCTCACCACATTATTGAGACTTCTCTGCCGAGGTGCATAAACACCACTGGATAAAGCAGTGGAGAGGGAAGGGAGGAAGAAAATCTGTTAAATGTTCTTGGCCATTACCAGGGGTCATGGCAGCTGCAGAGACCCCCAATAGGTAAAACCCCACGTGTTGTTGGATGTTGCACATGAAAATGTGAAGAGCTCTTTCACATTTCCTACATAACTCCAAATGAGAGATGTTCAAGTTTTTTAACACGAACTTGAAGTCTTAGCCCTTGATTTCTTTTTGTCCCCACAGCTGTGAAATTACTATCGAAAACTTAAAGGGTTTTGTGAAATAGCACACAAACATTAATAAGGACAGTTCAGAGAGGGTAAAGGGTCTGCAATAGCTAAAAGTTCTGAGTGTGCATCACTCAGAGGCACCCATATGGAGAGCACCTCTGCTCTATGGGGTGTTTTGAAAGCATTTTCCTTTTAACTGAGAGCATGCAGCTCTGCCTGCCCCTCCCAGGGAAACAGCCAGAGCTGGACCAGAAGTGATGTGGGCACCTAATGAATAAGCACAAGAGTATCAAGAATCAGAACTGGCCTTGTACCCACACAAAAGAAGCAGGGGGGTGTGAACAGGAGCCCATGGCAGGCATGAGGATAAAGGCAGAGCATCAGCACTGCTACTGATAAACAGCAACCCAAAGGGCTCACAGCAAGCAAGGCTGCAGCCAGGGTGCAGAGACCACAGATTGTCCCCAAAAAGCTGTGTAAGAGCTACATCTAAACTCCTCTGTCCCTGGAGATAAGCCTGATGGGCAGTTTCACTACAGCTGGTGCAGTACCACTGGAAAATCTCTAGATAAAGACATGAACAAACCCATTCTGGACACCCCCACCCCCTGCAGCACTCATGTTTCTCATCTAGGTATTTGACATTTTTTCAGCTCTCCTGATGGAGATTTTTTTTTAAATTATTTATGTTTTGCATTTTCTTGTTTTATTGATGGGAGATGAGGGGAAAGATGATAGAAGCAATGAAAGTTTAAAAATCCTTACGCCAGTTCCAGAGAATCCAGGAAAATTGGAGCCTCTGTGTTTTTATCATCATTATCCTCTCAGTAGGTGAGAGAATTCACTCTTCAAGGAGGACTGTGAAAAGATACAGCTTCCAACTGGTTGTACAGAGTCTTGAAACCCTGAAGAGGATTTTTAAAACAACAGCCAAGGGACATGGAGAAGCAAAGCAGCAGGACCTGCTGCAGGGGACAAGTACGAATAAAGATGATTATTCCAGCTCAAAAAAAATAAAGAGATTAACTGTCAAAGGGGAAAAAATAAAAATAGTCACTCTTAACTCATGCAAGGCCATGTCAGAGTGTAAAAGTCACATAACATATTTTCAACTTCTAGTGACTGTGCAAGAGGCAGTGGTGGATTCCAGGCTCCGTGATTTACAGCCAAGCTCAGAGGATGAACAGACACTGATGGTGAAAGCAGATCTAACACCAGGATTTCTTCTTACTGCCTTTGATTACAGCACAAGACACAACCAACCAATGCCCAACCACTCTTCTTTTTGTGGGGGTTTTTTGTTTGGTTTTTTTTATGCATTTGCATTAAAAGCACAGTGCCAAAGGTATGAATCAGGAATGTCTGTGATGCCTCAGATATGCTATCCTGAAGCCTCAAAAAGTTATTTTAAACTGACTGGGATTTGAATGCTAGTAATTAGAGAAGAAACAGATGCCTCACTACAAGGAAGAGCAATAACTGTAAGAACAATTACCATTTTGTGAGATAGAGTGCAATGCACACCAGAAAAATGCGTTTTTAATTTGTCAGAGCTAATATTTATCCAAGGTGACAAATAATTTACTTGGTTGATTGCAAACTTCTGGAGCCTTGGGTTGAATCTGTACACAGCTGCACAAAGCTCCCTTCAGCATCAAGACAATCTTTAGCATCAACTAACAAATGGAAGGAAATTCAAAACCATAAAGAAAATATTCAAACAAGAAACACACAACCATAGTAGAGGGGTTTATTCTTCCTCCATATGAACCCTCTCAATAATCTCTACAATTACCATTAAAAAAAAATAATAAGCAGACAACATGGCTTTCTTCTGAACGATTTCTCAAATTCTCTGATAACATTCAGCCACATGCAATCAAGAGACTATCAACACTGATCTGATCTTGCCCACACAAGGCTGTAATTTGTGCTGTTTATCTTCTGGGTAATACCTACTGTCAGCACAGAACAGCTTTAGGTTTAAAATTACCAAGCTCATTTAAGTCTTTGGGCTGTGAATGTAGACAGGCTAGTTATATCACAGTACAACAGCAGTAATAATAGTTGTAATAGCTAATATGCATTTAATTTTAGATTAAAGCGAGACATGACAAATACAGGTGAAAAAATTCCTGCCTTACTTAGAGCATTTGCACACCAGCATTGCTTGTAGTTATTGCACATGCACAGTTTTGCCTCAAATACAACTAGAGATGAAGGTGTTGGGTTTCTGTCACTGACTGTTTTCAAGTCAAGTAATTTGCCTTTTCTAGTGGAGCACATTAACTAATCTACCATGTATTATGCACACACCTTCCTTTCAGAACCAAAGGGCTGCAATGCTTAAACAATTTTTCTTTGTTGTGTGTATCCCAGTCCCTGTATAACCCCCCCAACTTCTGAGTCCCACTAATTACTGTTACCTTATGGATTTGTGTAGAACATGAATGAATCCTGTCATCAAAACAACAACCAAACAGCTGGGGCAATGACAACAATAGCTTAAATCCTTTATTGTCAATTTTCCACTTCATTGGATTTGATACCAGGAGGCAGTGGCAGCCCTCTGAAACCAAGCAGGGTCATGCAGGTGCAAGTCCACACTGAATATAACATATGCAGAGGTCATCCAACTTAGCTTGTCCCATTCCTTCCCAATTTGACACAAGCTGTTGTACTGTTTTCTTACCCTCATTAAAAAAAATAAATAAATTATCACCTTCGGTTTGAAAAGCACCTTGAACAACTGCAATTCATCAGACACAGTGCAGCTAAAGAAATGTTTTCAAGTGTGCATTTAGAGGTATTAAAACAGGTGAATATGAGTTTGGAGGTATCACATGCATCACAGATTATTCACAGATCTGCAAGGATACCATGCACTATTTTCCACGTGTACTTCACAAAAAGGTCAATTGTGCAATATATTTCCAACATCCAATTCCTGGTTTTAGCCTATTTGCTACCTCCACTAAATCAAGTAAAACAAAGCAACACATATGAAAATTACCATTCACTGCCTTTAAAGTCTCATTGAGTTTATTACCCTTAAGGTGAAACAGGTGTATCTGTTCAGGATGCTTTTTTGCTGAACATACTCAAAGTTCAACCAACCTCTGCAAATCTACAACATCAAATCCTTCAGATATCCACATGTTTTCTTAAAAAAACTATTTTATAAAGAAAAAAAATCCCTACTCACACTTACTGCACAGTGTCACAGGTTCAGCAGTTCAACTAATTCCTTCCATGTCTACTTGTCTTTAAGATTTTAACACACACATGCACATCATGTAATTGTAGGTACAATACTTCCCCTTATTATTTAATCCCCTGAAGCTATAACTGAAAAATGCTAATATTACCTTGCATGCTTGAAGCAGCTTGTTAAAGAAAGGCAATTTTCTCATGTGTCAAAAGATTCCAGTCCCATGAGATCCTCTGGTTAATTCATAAAGTAATTTAATCATAATTAAAGCAAAATTGCATCTTACCCAACCATCATGTTTTGCAAGACAGATTTAGCAAAAAAATAAGAAGTTGACACTGCCAGCAGGAATAGGGAAAAGGCACATTACAGGAGATGGGGGGAATTAAAGGTGAGAGGAAATAGAGAACAGAGGGTCCACACTCTCCCTGGCTCGTGGCTCAATGGGCCACCCTCATCTGTACAAGACAGATGACTTATTTGGCATGAAGTGAAAATGAAAAATTATTTACTTTGGGAACTCGCTCACCCCCAGTTAATCATGGCAGGACCAAAGCACAGCTTTTGCTGGTTGCCCCCACAGAGCAGCCAGAAACAAGGTGGACATTTTGTTTTCTGATGGGTTATGTTTAGCCACAGAAGTAACCACATCCCCAAAGATGACATTAAAATCTAGATAACCGGAATTGGACCCAGTTTCCTGGATGGGGTGAGTTAAAAATAAATACAGCATGCAAGACAGCAAGCCCCTGCCTCTGTACTAAACCACAGCGTCTCATGAAGGGAAACAGAATAAGCTTTTTGTGTTTGGATGTTGTGTTCTTCTGTTGTTGTTTTGGGGAGGGGGTTTAAATTACTGAAAACTGACGTTTTTAATACAACAACTAGCTATAATCTTGTTTATAGAAAGTGCCAGGAATCAAAAAAACTACATATAAACCACCACATTACTGAAAATTATGGTATTTCTGTCACAAGTAGCTACAGAAGCTGTGAAACCCCAAAGACTACATTAGAATCCAATGAAAGCAGGTTCAAATGCAGCACCAAGAAAGATACAGGCTAGACAGGGAAATTCTGCCTAATTCTAATGCACACACTGCAGGTGAGGGGGAAAAAAAAATCAAACCAAAAACCAAACCACAAAAAGCCCCAAATAAACACAAAAATAAGAACAACCACTAGAAAACTGCTGTCTTACCTGCCTTAAACAAAAAATCAGAAGCTAAGTCAGATGGAACCAAACTTTATACTCATTAATAGCAGGCCCATTCCAGAGAAGCAGCAGCACAAGCAAAACTACATTATATTCCAAGATTCAACATTTATTAAAGCTCGATTTTACCAATTCTTTTTTGCAAGAACCCAAGCCTCAAACCACAAAGCTCCTCCTGGGAAAAGTCAAAGCCACGCTTTCCCCATGGCTGCATCCAAGCCAGAGGAACAAAGCGTTCAAAGATGAGACAAAAAAGATCTGAAAAAGAAACCCAGCAGCCACGTGGGACCATCTCCTCAGGGATGGTCCTGACAGAGGTCTTCCACATCTTAATATTTTTAAAGCCCTCACACAGACCTATTTCAGGCACCCAAACCTCCCATTTAGAGATAGTCATTTTCCTAAATCCACAGACAGTCCTCACCTTGCTAAAAACACCTACAGCACCACAACAAAGACTTTAATTCACTAAAAACACTAATGTCCAGCTTTGAAAGTCCATTTTTAGTTCATCTCCACTTTGTTTCTCACTAATACAAGATGCAGGAGTGGTGGAGGTTTGGAAGAGGTCGTGTTCTTTCCGAACAGGTGCTTTTAGATTCCCAAGCCACTCTCTACAGAGGGGACACCAATCTAAGCTACCAGGGCTTCAAATTACAGAAGGGCCTTCCAGACAGCAAGAAAAGCTTGTGATTTGGGTATCTTGCTCTTTCATCAAGAATGAGATGCATTTCTGTCTTTTCTTCTACTGCATTCCATGAACACCAAGAACCTGAAAGGTGTACTCCACAAAGAACTAATAACCACTGAAAAATAATACAAGATACACTCACACTGCACAAACTGTGACACTTATGAAATGGACCAAAATGAAAACACCTTTCCCATCTTCCATTGTTTTTTAAATAGAAAATATCCATGTAAATTATTTTTTTGAGAATCACTGTTGTGATTCAAAAACATTATTTACTCAGAGGTCTTGTTCTTGAAGACGTCAATATAAATCATTATTTTCAACTGTAGCAACTCTTTTCAGCTATTTCAACTCTAATTTTTAAAGTCTTGAATAGAAGGCCAGTTAGCATTACAATAACTGGGTTTGATGTTAAGTTATTCAAGTCATGCTTAATTTTTACTCCAAGGTTCAGAGAGCCTGTTTGAGATTTCTCTTCAAGAAACCAGCTAAGTACTGCGGATATTAAACCTGTGCTATCTGCTACTTCCAGGTTGATGACATTTATGAAAAAACATTTAAAATACTTATTATTATTACCCTGTTTAGAGTGGAGATGACAGAGTTCAGGAATGGTGGCAAGCAGACAAAAGGGACACAAGGTCCCCAGCACATTTGCTGACACTGTCACTGACCCACCTGTAAATGTTCTAAAGGGGGATCACTCCACCACCCCCTGGGAGATTATTAGCAGTCCACTACACTGAAGGCCTAATAAATCACTGTCAGGATATGCCTACAGTTATTCAACTTATTTTTGTTGACGTGTGTTCCACATTACCTAATAATCTAAATCCATCTAGAGTAACTGCTCAAATCAGTCTTTCTGCTCAGCTGCTGCTAGCAAGATATATATTGCATTCATCCCAGGTCCTTTGAAGGCATTTCAGCCTGACATTTTCATGTACATTTTCTGTATTGCTGAACAAAGGCAGGAACAAGCTCTGCCTGCCTTAAAAAAGGAAAAGCACAGCCTCCATCTGGCTGAGACATGAGTGATTTGGTTTATTTTAACCTAAATGTTCCCTTTCAGATCAAGGTCACTAATTAGAAGTTAAAGATCCTGATTTGCCTCACTGGTAGATATATTAAATCAATTGATAATTTATTAACATTGATTTTGGACCCAGGGCACTGAGCTGCTCACTTCTCACAATGCATCTGAAAGATTCCAGGAATAAAGTTGACATACACAACAGCCTCACCACACCATGTGCTTGCACAGGGGAAATCAGACACAGAAACCAGGGAATAAAGAAGAGTTATCTCAGCAACTTAAAGCCTGAAAAGGCAAGGAGCCAGTCCTGTCTTTGACACGATGTTTAGTCAATGCGCACAGGATTCTTTTTTCCAAGTCTTAACAATACAGCATAATAATCTACACTGGGAGGGAGTTACAGGTTTTCACATCCTTCCAGACTGCAGCACAGTTGCCCCCCTTCCCTTCAGGAGGGAACATTTTAAGCCCAAGCCTGACTTTGTTAACATGACAGTCCTCTTCACGTGAAGGACTAATCCCAGTGCTCAGTGGCAAAACCACCAGGATATTTTTGCTGCAATAACAGTAAATGAAATTACAGCTCAGCAGTAGCCTTGTCACCGACTTGGGTGCTGGGAAGGCTGAGCTGCTAAAGAACAAAGCCACATTCAGTAACTTTATCCTTCCATCTGCAGGTGCATTGTTTTAAAAGCTGAGAAGTTGTTCTGCCTTTACTTTAGAGCAACTTCAATTTCAAGCCTCTGTTTTCCTAGCAGGGAAGCTCTTCTACACCTGGCTGTACCCATCTGAAGTTATTTCTCTTGGGTGGCACGAGGAAACACCAAAATCTTTAGACCATTAAGCTTCTAAGGAGCAAAATCAAAAGGAATAAACAAAAACAAAAAAAAAGAAAATTGATGTGAGTGTCAGCCGTAGATGAGAGATGACCTAGATGGGCTTTCAAATTAAGGGCTGTTCAATATGTTCATCTGGAAATGTACCACCAAATCATTACCACATCTTTATTACCAAAAAGATACTCTGAAAAAGTGATATTTAATAGACTGGTTTACACAGTGAGCCAGAATTGTGTCCAAACACAAAGCAAGTGCATATCAGCAACATCAAGAAAAGAAAAAAGAGAAAAAGCAACATACTTCCCAAAGATTATGGCATGTAAGTACCAGAAATAGCCAGCATCCATCCAGACAGTCCTAAAAGCAAGTGAAGATTCCAGGCTTGTGTTGTTCAGTGTTTGTCTCCTACTGCTGGCTGTACTGAAGGCCAAGGGAGTCTGAGATTGGGGCCAGAAGGGATCAGGCTCTGAGAATAAAACAGTGACAAATTTACCCTGGCCAATATCTGATGGCACATACAAGCATGGGCAGGCTGGTGTCACAGGATGTCATTTGCTAACTGGGAACCCATGAGCAGAAGGATAAATGATTTTACTCATCACACAAGAAATCTTGGCAGAAACAAGAAATTAACCTGGTCTACTGGCTAACCCTAACTCTGAGGAAGCATGTTGGGACACATGCAGGGCTCTCCAGGTTCTCATACTGCACTGAAAACAACAGGTAAGGAAAGCTTTGAAAAGGAAAAATTAGATACTTTCATTTAAAGCAAATACCCATAGAGTTTAGGTAGCTAAAGTGGACTCAGCAACTGAGAGATTAATCAAAGGATTTATTGATCAAAAGATTAATGAACTGAACGGTCCAAATGTTTGATATAAACTAGTTTAGAGAGCACGACTAACGTCCATTTTTCATCCTTATGGAATATCATTAATACAGCTGTCATCCAGAATTTGAGGCTACATGGTGTTTCCAAATCAAGTTTATTTTCAGGTGCAATACCTGTTCTCGGTTTTGGTCTCAAACTAAGAGCCCAAAGTACTTAACACCAGACATGGGGTTCATGAGTGTTTACAGAAATCAGTTCAGCCAAACCAAAAACAAATGCTCAGAAAACAGTAAAAGCCTGCATCACTTCATATTCTATAATTTACTCTCACATGAAAATACATCCTAAAACCGTATGTTTCCTTGCAAAAAGGAATTTGACAAAGTATAGGAACCCTAAAAAACAAATCCACACGTGCCTGAGACTTTGCAATGGTCCCTTACGTACCTGGGCCAGCCAGTGGGGACTCAAGAGACAACTTTTATAATTTACAAACGCATTCTTTTTCATTAAAAAAAAAACCACAGAGAAAGGATGGTGTCCAAAAACACCAGGATAACCCACATGTCTATAACCCTCTCTGCAAACATCTGGCACCACACAACACTTTTAAGATGTATGCAATAACATGCCTTGTTTGGCAGCATAAATGCTGGGCTGACCTGGATGACGAGCAACACCTGCCACATCTCCCCCAAAATAGTGGCACAAAATAAATATTTAGTGATTAGCCCCGTTCCCCACAAGGAAAAAAAAACCAACAAAATTACACATTTGTGTGAGCATGAAGCTTTCCAGGGCTGACTTCTTTCTTAAAAGTAACAACCTTTTCTATAAAACAACATTATGAGACTTTCAAGGTTTTGCCTTTACTGCTAGCAGTGTAGTACAAAAGTTTGTAGGGGAGTAAAATTATCTCCAAGATATGCTGCTGTACCAGTTGGAACTTTCCCAAGTGGTTCTGCAATTACCCCCATACTGAACCTTGCTGAAATCTTATTTTCTATAGGTTGGTTTGCACTGGGGCTGCTGCTGACAATAGAATGGAAATTGAGGCTCCAGAAGTAAAACAGGATCTATTTTAGGCCCAAAGACTTTACTATTGATTGTGATGTGCAAAAATGAGAAAAGACAGCTTGACTTCAAGAACATATTGCAGCTTTGCTCAGTTGGCAGTAACTGAAACATTTTTCTTTTTTCCCAATTTGCAAGCACAAGTGTGTTCTTTAACAGAATTCCAGTGGTTATTTTAACTAAAACAATTTCCAACTATTACTAAAAAAATTGTTCTCTTCAATGACTTTTTTTAAAAATACCCTGATCAGGCTTTCCCTGGTCTCCATGCAAGATGAAGACAAAAGTGACACAGAACAGAGGTTACTGAAATCAGTTCTAAATTTTCCAAGGTCTCCATGTGATAAACACAAAACCATGCTAGAGTAAGCAGATGGTGGAAAACACAATTTTAATTTTTTTTTTTTTTTTTGCCTCTCTTTTGATCAAAAGTGGTGTTTGGGTTTGTTGTTTTGTTTTTTTTTTTTAATAAAAGTCATATACAGCCCTACAGCATTTCCATACAATTAGTCCTGCATATACAGCCCAAACAGCTCATCAAAGGACATCCACATTGCTGTTGGGATAGGAGACAGAGTAGAGCTACCCTCATTTGCTCTCAGTGCCTTGAAGCAATTTGGGAAGCCCTGATTCCCCCTCAGCTATTGATTTCCTCCCACAGCAGTGGCCTGAGCATCTCCTGCCACTGGGCTAACTGCATCCAGGTGAGGAGCTCTCAATTCCCAAGAAAAGATCCTCAAGCAGAGGCAGGAGCTGGCTCCTTTTCCAGCTGGTGTTTTCCAGCCTTGCCCAGGGTAGATGCCCACCAGGGTGGGAGGCTGCAGCTCCAGCAGAGCCACGTGCACCTGCCAGTGCCCAGGTGATGCTTTCACCTTGGGAAGGCCTGTGTGAGGATGTTGGATTTTCAGAAGCCTTCCCTTGTTGTCTGGATGAAAGCTGTTTGCAGGGGATAGGTGCTGAAATGATCCTTTTTAGTATGCTGTTGAGTATTTTGTTATGGATCACACCATCTGTCCAAGCTAGTGAATGCAAATGACTCCATCAATTTTTCAAGTATAAGCTTAAAAAAAAAATAATTTAAAAATGCATGTGATAGTAAAAATCCCATACAAGCACTTTCCACTGAACAGCTATTATTTGAAATCTACCACTGAAAATGCAAGATTATTTCAAAAGCACATTCCAAATTCCTAAAAGATTCCCATTATTTCTAACCTCACTGGTCTTTGTACAAAAACAATACTCTTGGCTTTTTCATCTAAATATTTGCAGATATAGTACAAAGTATTTTGTTGATAATAATATGCTTACAGCTTATTACACCGAGTTAATTAAAATCTGAATAAAGTAAAATCTGGAAATTCTGCATGTCTAATTTGTCCACTAAAGCAGCTTGGGTAATAACACCCAGCTCTGTAAGAGCATTAGGCTATCACAATGCAGCATATGATTCTGTTCCAGCTCTATTCATTTCCCAAAGAAATGGGAAAAGCTGCATGGCTTTATGGACAAACCATTAGCTCGTCATCTCTGGGGAAATGGTTCATCAAAGCATTGTGGCTCCAGACAGATTAGATCTCAGTCTGCTTCTCCTCCAGCAGAATCCAGCAGCACACAGACCGCAGAAGGGATGCCCCACCTGGGACAGCTGAAGTCACCACAGCTGCAGCCTGAATTTTTTGGGAGTCAAAAGCCAGCGGCAGTTTATTATGACCACATGTAGAAAGGTGCTGTCAGAGGGTTGGCATATTCAGCAATCCAGGTCCTGTAGCATTCACCCCAAAATGTGAGCATCAGGGAGCACTACAGCATCAGGCTCTCCTTCAAAGGGGAGAGCCAGGGAGGAGCAGTGTACCAGTCAGACTGGAACTTCAAAATGGGCATGCAGAAGCACCAAATGCCTCAACTCAGAAGGGATTCCAACAGAATGAAGCATCTTTCCTGCTCTGCCTTAATGCCCCGCTCACAGAAATCCCTGGAATGCCCTTCTGTGGTGACACAGTCCCATCAAGTCTGAAATTCCTGTGTTTAACACATTAAATACATTTTAATGCATTGAACAATTGTGTGCACACAGGAACACGCAGGCAAACACTGAGCCATGCTGTCCACCCGAGGTTTTACAGCCACGAGGCTGGAACATCAGCTGGGTACAGCCTGACATCACTCACTTGCATTAATGAAGCTGTGATAATTGACACCAGCTGAGGATTGGTCCCTGGAGAAGCCTGATGGCCATAAGTCATGTCAGCCGCCTGCACCCTCTCCTGCACTGCTCTTACCCAGCACGATCCCTCACTACTGCCATGTCAGCCCCACTTTGCTCCTAAGGCAAGAATTTTGCACCACAAAACTATAAATACTCCCAAAAAAAGGCTCAAATTAGCTTTTGGGTGATTTTCAATTGCACTTGTATTGTAACCAGCTAAAAAGGACTTTATGAAATTTAGTCCGCACAATCTATGAAATTAGATCCCCCCAAAATGAATACTTGACCTAAGGAAGTATTTGTCTTTTCTCCTAAAACTGCTGTCTCAAAGCTCTTTTGACTGTAAGAGGAATTTAATACTTCCATTAGAGTGGAACAAGGCAAAATAAGGAAGATTCTCCTGCTGACTGTGTCATAGTCAGAAGAAAAAAAAAATACTTGACCAAAGCACAAATACCTCAAATTCAATAAACCCAAGTCTAAAAGCCTTGGACCATTTAATGACTTATGCTCCTGACTAACTGAACTTTACTCCTTCAAATTTTCAGAAATTAGAAGGAGAAAAA
This sequence comes from Thryothorus ludovicianus, assembly GCA_013397245.1. Classification (NCBI taxonomy): domain Eukaryota; kingdom Metazoa; phylum Chordata; class Aves; order Passeriformes; family Certhiidae; genus Thryothorus; species Thryothorus ludovicianus. The sequence continues at coordinate 789,358 of VZTB01002128.1, forward strand.
GGAAAGAGTAACCATGATTAAATGACTTTTAAGCTGAAGCCCACACAGTGCTTCAGTTTAAATTTTATTTCTCCCCAGATTCCACTCCCAAGTGCTCCTTCAGCATGCACTGTGGAGATAAAGTGAAAATCCTGATGGATTGCTTTGGAAAACCTTGGTTAGAACAAATCAGGGATATTCAGGCTCAAATAGTGTGTACACCAACAGCACATCTCCGCAGTCAGAAAGAAGCTGAAAACCCAGCTCTGATCTCCAACAACTTCTAGCAATTTCTGCCAACATCAGCTCCTACTCGCCAGAACACAAAAGATCCACACAGTTTGTAAGAAATGGTTAAATCCAAAAGATGAAAAAGGAATAATTGCAGTAAGGATCTACACAACATGAGCAGAAATATTCCCACATTCCCATATTTAGTTTCCTGCCTCTCATACTTCTCACATCAGCTTACCCAGGACAAGTTCACACGGCAGCTCCTATAGAGCTAAGGTCCATGTTTTTGACAAATGCATATCCCACTAACCACAAAAATGATCAGGAAAAGCTAACACAACTTTGTAGAAAGTGTGGACATCACAGCAAGACAAGAACTTCAGGCACTGTTCCCCTGCACAGGGTAGTAACAAAGAACTCTGACAAGCTGATGATTATAAATATTCTCTGCAGCTACATCTCTCTTTTTCCCCAGAGACACAGGAAAAGCGCCCAAAGAGAAGCAGAGACAGATATTCCAAGTTGCCAGGATCCTTCTGAAAGTTGCCAGTTGCTGTCAGCTTTTCAGCCTCAGGCCCTGCTCTTGCTGTTGGCAATTAAGAGTCCATTTAAACTCAGACCAAAAAGAGACAAATTTGGATTTTTGAATTGCTCTTGATATAAAAGCTGCAGTGAAATCCATCAGAGCCTCCTACTGGTCAGCTGAGATCATTCTGCTGCTCTGTCTGGTATCAGGTTGTCTCTTGTTTATAGGCTTCAGATTAAATTTAGATTAAATGATGGGTCATTTCTTCCTTAATTTTTCGTCCAAGAGAATCCAAACTTCCCATAGTCTTTCCCACGTAACTACTTGGGAAGGCCTCCAGCACACAGAGGGTTCAAGCAGAAGAACTGGAATCCTTGGGAAGCTGTGGTTCAACAACAGCCTCTCCCACCAGCTGGAGGTGAGCATCAGCCCAGCAAGCTTTCCCTACAGGAAGGGACCAAGACAAGGGGAAGATGGGACCACAGAAAGGACTGAAACTGAAATGAGACCACGGAATTGAGTGAAACTGAAGCAAGGACAACAGGCAGTGAATAGAGCCAAGTACTGGGCATACCAAGGTTTACAAAGGAAAATGTCACCTAGCTGGTAAATAAAGAAATATTCAAGTCTCACCTCATGGAAAAAGATTCGAGATACATTCCATCTCCAAATTCTGAGCTCTTCAACTGCAACTACAACTCACATTTTGGAGCCACTCACATTACACTTCTACAGGAGATAAGGTAGGTGCAACATTCAAACCCAGCATCTGCATATCTGATCAACCATGAGAGAGTTAGGTATTGATTACATGTAGATTATTATTTTACCACTTATCATTATAATGTTCTATTACATTATCATCATGATCATCCTTTCCCTCCCTCCTCCCAGTCAATTGAATACTGTAACCAAATAACTCATGCCACAGAGTAAAAGCTGCAGGGAAAGGAACAAAGGAACAAAACACCCTGCTCCCTCTGAGCACAGTCTGTCACGTCTATCCTGAGCACTGCTAAAGGTGCTGATCCCATATTATTGGAAGATAACATCTAGCCTAGTGACTTTTTTTTTTTTCCAAGGCAGCATAATTATGGTTCATGATACAAGAGGCCCCCGTGGCGCCCTGGGGTCCCAAACAAGTCCCTTCCTCCAGCACAACAGTAACACCAGCCCAGCTTTTCCAGACTCTTCCAAAGCCAGACTTGAACAGGAATGAGCTGGAGCTCAAACTGCTTGGCACAAACACTGTTCAAAAGAAGGCTAAAAATTGTCAGGCTCAATTTTTTGGGGTTAATGCACTTTTTTTTTTTTTTTTAGCTCAAGCCATTTCAATCAGCCAGTGGAGAGGAAGCTTTCCAGGGGTGTGGGAGAGGCAGGGATTGATGTGCAGTGACAGTGAGCTCATTGATAAAATTAGAAGCTTAATGCAGGACTTTGGAGGGACAAGCAGAGCTGCCTGGGTGGGACATTGTACCAAAAGGGTCCTCAGTCACAGCCTGCTCCACCAGTGATGGGAGGACAGCTTGTGTCTCCAAGGACCAGCTGCAAGCTCTCTGTCACAGCAGATATGAGGGATACTTGCTCCTGCTGCAGATGATTTCCACATAATCTGTCCCAGTGCCTCTACCTCACTTTGCTTCAGAGCAACCACGATAAATTTGATTTCCTTTTATTTTTCCATCTGGAGTGGGGAGGCAGGGGCATTTAAATTATGTCCAAGATGCATTACAGGTTTATTTCACAACCAAGCAATTCATGGCATCTCTCTATTTAGACAATAATATCTGAAATGTTTTTTTAAATTCAAGACAAATATTACACAATTAAAGATTCTGCAATTCATTATTGCCTACTAACTCTTTTTTCCCCCTACTTGTAATATAGCAGTTCCTAAATTTTATGTTTTGTGATCAAGCTGACTTTTGACATTGAAAAAACTGTATTATTTGTCTTAACATCAAATCCACATGATGGAAAAAAAGTTAAAACAACAACATATGACAAATGCATAGGTGCAAACAACAAAAGGCAGAGCCTTCTCACACCAGACTTTCCAGAATTAGCTTTGTTTGCATTAACATAGTTGATTTATATTCAATGTCTTCACTGTGCTGTTCTGATTTAAACATCATTTTAATTTAACTACCCTTTTTTTTCCGTGGGGACTTCTTGTTAAAATTCCATTCACAACACAGCAATTTCTCTAAATTACACTAATGTAGGGATGAACCGATCTGATCGGAATCGTGGAACTAGCACAGCACTTAATACAGGGAGCTTCATTATTTTGGCTGTGACATGACTTGCATCAAGCCTATTTACAAACACTAAACTGGTCTGGAGGAGACCATCAGCCACACCATGCTGGCATAAGACTTGACAGCAAAGGCTCAAGCTCATGTCTCTGCACTAGAAAATGCAAAGAAAGCAGCAGAAACAAAACATTACAAAAAAAAAAAAGCTCAAGCAGTCAACCAAAAATTACAGAATTGAAGATGTACAGTTATCCAGATAAACCAAACAGTTTACAAATAAAATATTCAATAAGACAAACATAAACCTTTTGCATGGACCCACTATCCTAAAAGAGCAGAGGATTTTCTCAGCAGAAATAAGAGCTAAGGCCTCCACCAAGTGTTATTTAGTATTCCCTTACAAGTTCAGATAGGAGAACTACAGCAACAGCCAGGAAGGAAGGGACCTCCTTTGATAATAAAAACTGGGAAGATAGGGGAGTTTCTATCAAGCACTGATCCTGGACACCAGCAGAACAGACTGCAGTGCTTACTGCTGTGCTCCAAATGTGATGCTTTCCCTGCTTGTCAGTCAGGAATGAGATAATACAGAAAAAAAGGACATTTGTTAGGGGCTTTGTTCAATCCACTGCTGGTTCACACACGCAGGTTTTTCTTCTGCCTTTTTTTTTTTCTTTCTAAACTAGGAGAGAGTCAACCTTTTTTTTTTTTCCCCTTTCAAAGCAAAAGGAAAGCCAAATCTTAGGTAGATAAGCAGAACACTCACTCAACCTCTGTCCTCCAATATTTCACGGTTCACAGTTTACAGTCATAACAGGATTTTGAATCTCGACAGCAGCCAGCATCGTGCTGGTACTATTTAAAACCTCCCTAATGGCACTGCCAGCAGGAGGGAGATAACAAGAACTCAGGTGTTTACAATCCAGAGCAGCAAGGGAAGCGTTGGAGCAGAGATATTCAGCTGCCAGAGCCACCACCTTTTCTGCCTTATTAAGAGGAGAGAGGGAAGATTAAACAAAAATTAACTGGTGGCCTTAAAGTTTCCTAGAAAACAGCTCTTCAGAAGAAATTGCAGTGATGTTACCAAAACATGCCCTTGAAAGATGGATAGAACAGTGATGTTTTAAAAACATGCCCTTGGAAGATGGACAGGACAGGCTCTCTGCCTCCCTCTCCTCCCATAAATGCAATTCCATATAAATAATACCACACAATTGCTTAAGAGGAAAGAAAAGGCAAAGCTTAAAAGGTCTATCAGGTTTCAGTACAAATCTGCCACTAGAAAAAAAGTCTTTCATCTTGTATGCAGGTGACATTTGAGAGACAGGTACCCACTAGGTATGCAGGTTAAAGCTCGCCTCATTAAATTTCAATTTTTGGCAGCTACTGACTGACAGTATCCAACTGCTTCTATGCTTAAACTCAAGACACCCAAATCAGCAGCAATTTCATACCATATGCTCCAAGTAAAGGTCTTAAAGTACTCCCACACTCAAGCCAAGCCTGGCAGGAGTTGTGAGTTTTCTTTTTTGTTTTTTTTCATCCCCAGTTTCACCTTGAAAGCAGCTGAATATCAACGAAATAAAAATACCACAATTCCTTCCACTTTCTGTACACATCACAAAGATTGAGGAGCCATTAAATGAAAATTGCCAATATGACTAAAATTGCTGTTTTAAGCAATGTAGAAAACGCAGCAAATGGAAACATCTTGCTATTTTGATCAATAGCAATTTCCCCTGGTATGTTTATGCATTGATGTTTTTAATGAAAAAAGACCCTTCTTTAAGATGTTCAGTCTCCAGTAGAGGAAAATAGTGTATTTAATTTTAGTAAAGTGAAAACAAATCTCATTTACTAGACATAGGAGGCTAAAAGGAAATTTGAAGGTTGGTTGTAGTATGATCTAAGATGAGCAGTCACATTAACTGCGTTAGACAATTAGGGTGAGACTCATTCTCATCTCCCAAATTCCACTAGAAATTACCATTCCTCTTGAAATTCTTGATAGCTACAAGAGGTTATTAATTCTGAGTTGCTGTGGGATTTTAGAAGTGCACCCTGATATCCATCAACCTGCACCCACCCAGCATTTCTCTTCCTACTCTGCTGTGCCTGAACCAGCTATGGGCATTAACCTTAATTCTGCCCCCAGATTAAACAGAATTGGGCTGAACAGATATTTACTCTTTATTTAGGAAAGTGTGTTAAAGGATTTCTTTTACTTGAGAATATTCTGTAGTTTTAAATACTATGACTGCAGAAAAATGACATTTTTGGGGATTACCTTACCATCCTACAGTAAAGCAAGCCTGTCAACAAATCAAATTCAACACTGAACTTCAAAGTAACTGTGTACTTCAACAGAATAGAAATAGCATTTATTTACATCAATACACAGAACAAGCATTTCAAGCTTGTTGGAGGCATTTTAACATCATTTAATAGAGGCACTTTGCAATCTTAGCATTTTGTAATGTGTTAACAGTGCTTAGTAGATTCTTAAAAAGACAAATATAAACTATAAATATTTTATGTGCCAAGATCTTCAGAAGTCTTTGGGGCTATTGATTACTTAAACCCATTAAGTGCTATTTTGATCTTAAATAGCTGGAGATATCTGCAAAGAGATTCAAGCTAAGTGGTAATGGCTATTTTGAGAACAGGCAGGTTTTTTGGCAGCTATCATTACTGATAACGAAGTTTTCACTTTAGAAACCACTAATCAGTAAACAATAGCTAATAGGCCAGTTTTGCCCAAAATACTATTTCATCCTCTTTTTCTTCCTCCTATTCAAACATGTTTGAGTCCAGCTCTTACCAGGAGCACAGACCAAAAGACAGCCATAAAATTTATGGCATGAGTTTTCTAACAGTGTCATTTCTGCTTACACTTCTAGAAATGTCTGAAGATAAGACTTAAAGTTTGCTTTCAACATCAAAAAAAGATCATAGCACAACTGGGAAGAAGAAAGAGGCAGTAGCTTACTTAACTATATTTTGTCTATCAATTCTTCAATATTTACTTTGAAAAGAAAGGAATGATGAATGCATTTCCACCTAGTGAACAAAGAATCATCACCAAAAAAGTTAAAACAGCATTAATTCAAAGAATACAATGAATATCTGTAATTTACATCTTCACTTTCATATTCATGCCAATGGTAAATTCAGAAAGAAATATGGCATGTGCATGCAACTGAATGCAAAATATTTCTATTCCTTTGAGAAAATGAAGGTGGCAACTGTTGCCCATGCTTTGACCTGGTAAATATTCAGTCCTGCAGTTAATATATGAAAAAAAAAAAAACCACTTTTCATATTCCCAAAATGAAGAGCTTAAAGAGTTAAGAGAGATTTGCACAAGTTTGGTGTTTTTGCTTGTTTGGGGATTGTGTGGTTTGTTTGTTTTTTTAAACCAGGAGTGCAAACTGAATTCCCCTGAAAGAACAGAAAGTTTGCCCTCCTGCCTTACTGGGAGCCAGGTGAAGTCATCAATGTTTATCCCCCTTGAGCCTTCAGTGATGTCAAGGTAAGTACTTGTATCTCAGGAGCTGGAATTTTTTCTATATACATCGTTTCTGTTATCCACAGAAGACTGTGTATTGTACATGGAATTAAACCAAGAATGTGTACTTCATGAAAATCATCTTCTGGGGGGGGGGGAAGAGTGAAAATATATTGAAGTAAAAAAAAACCAAACTACAACAAACCAACCTACACCTTTCTTCCACAGACAAGAATTATTCTGAAGGTAAAAGACAACTACAAAGAAACTAGGAAAAAAGTGAAAACTCACATTATTTTTGAGCAGCCTTATTGCTCTGTATCTGATCCACAGCTGATTCCTGGTTTCTACACAAGAGAATGTGCAATCTCACATATACTCCTACGAGCACAGGGAATGGGAATAAACAATTTCCCTACCAATGAAAACCCAACTAACCAAATCAAACAAACAAACAAAAAACATCCTAAAAAAGACATTAACAGTGAGATCAGCATAGCATTGGAAAAAATCCAGAGCACAAAAAGTGTGCTAGAAAAACTTTAATATGAAGGATCTCTCTGAAGTTGGCTCAATTTGTCCCACTGAAAGGCAGAGGAGAACACTCTGCAATGTGGTGCAAGAGGAGCTAACCCCACACCAACAACAAAAAAAAATCTCAAAAACAAACTAAAACCAGACAGAAAATTGCTTGCTCCTGATTACTGATTCTGCTACAACTGGATTTGTTTTATTTTAAGCAACACAGTGAACTGATGTAAGCAGTATATACCTCAGTGAGATCAGTATTCAAAAGGTATAAAACAGGTCACTTCAAATTCATAGTCACCATTTATCAGAGTAGAGCAAGAAAAAGCAGTGTATTACTAAAGCAAAATAACATCACCTATTTCCATACCAGGTTACAAAAAGACCTTGATTTTCTGTAGGCGATGTATTTCAGTAGAAATGTTACCCTGTCCCTCCAGAGTTGAGGACTGGTTTAATCACAGCACAATGTGTATTCCAAACACCTCTGGAAAGTGATTGATGATATGAAATTCAAAACCTTAACCCTCAAAAAACAGATAATATGTTTACAGTGGAAAAAAACCCACACCAATCCAGCAGTTGCCTTCATGACAAGGAGCATCTGCATTTTTCTTTTTCCTCACCAAGTGCTGAGCTGCCTCAGATTCTACTGGGAATATTAACCAAGCTGGTTCCCCTGTACACATGAAAATGTCTCAATTTTTGTTTTACAATTACCTCTCAGAACAATTCTTTGCCCTGCTCACAGCTTTGTGTCCTGCTCACAGCTGATTAATCTCATTGATCACACTGCACTGTGACACTGACTCAGAGTCGCCTTTTGCTTCAGACTTTGCATTAAAAAAGTGATTTAATTAATGCAAAACAAACTACTCAGGAAGCCTACAGTTTATAAAGTTAAGAACAAGGACTTGAAAAGGTTTTTTCCTGGCTGGGCTTAAGGTGGAATAAAGGTGTAGAGTTTACACTATGTTTATTGAAGTTTTAAGCACAGAATTTGTTGAAAATGTTACTCCACTACATCCTACTGGCAGGTGGGTCAACACACAAGATTTGTATTTGATGTTCTCCTATGATGTACAATCCTTTCTGTAAGTCCCTGAATGGTATCTGACTTCAGCTCCTAGTGCCTATTTCTTCCAGTGTTCTGACTAATAAGAAAATCTTCACTTCACCTGAGAAAAAGGCAGCCCTGATGTCCCAGCCCTCATTTCCCTCTCCCAGGTTTCCCCCCATCAATGGCCTAACAGGACCAGCTGGCTCAGAAGAAATCACAACACAAGCCAATCTGCTCCAAGTTAGGAGTGTTCCACAGGAAAATAAAAAAATAACATATTGAGCTATTCGTCCCTATAAAAACATTGCAAAAAAAGCCATCTTGAGAAACCAATTGGAAATCACGATTTTAAAGGGCATTTAGAGGATGCCAAATAACAAATTCAAACCTGCTTTTCCTGCAGGGTGTTTTTCCTATAAAGAATTTCCCCTCAGAGACTGCACAGCCCAGAAATCCAACCACAAGCACATTTCCACCTGCAGCAAGACCTCAGGGCAGGACTGAGCCTCACCTTCAGCAGTGCCAGGGCTTAAAACCCACATTGCTGCTGCAAGCTTTGGTGCTCAAGCCAAGAGGTTCCTGTGTCCTCCCGAGGAGCAGTGTCCCTAGTTCCTGTGTCCTCCTGAGTTATCCAAGCTGGCAGCAGAACACAGAACAGAGATGCTCAGGTGGGGCTTTTCCTTCCGTGCAGGGCAGCGCGGAGAGGGGGAATCGCACGCGACAGGGAAGGAAAGGTCAGGGACAGAGAGCTCTGAGATAAATTGGCTTCAGGCTCCTTGACAAGAGAGAAGTCACCCTACAAGCACCGCTGGGAAGAAAGAGGAGGCTGGTTTTTAAAAGCATTTATATCCTTGTTAATTGTAATTGAGTTATTTATTATACACAGATATGAAATTAAACAAATCAGGGTTCATGAACCAAAGGCAAACTGGTCTAACGTCCATCCCCATGTAAGCTCAGATATAATTAATACCATGGGACTTTCCTAGCTCTCTGTCAATGTCTTCCCTCAGAAGGGCAGAGTGGTGTTCTTTTTTAAATAGTGTATAACCAGGACATTTGAAATACCAGGTACAAGACCAAAGACAACACCTTTAAGTGTCCTGAAAGTACTAAGCATTATTTTCTAATATAAATAAATTCCTAAATGAGGAAAAAAAAACACAACAATTTTCACCAAAAAGATTAGGAACACCCACACACTTTCCATCAAATCAGTAAGCACTGAGACAGCAATAAAAGAAAGGAAATTGAGAGTAATTTTTTTCTACAAGACTGCTGTTTTCCTTGACACACAGGAAGCAGGGAAATTCTATTTATGACACTAGCAGGAAAGAGAATTTTTGATGCCAAGCATAGCTGCTATCTTCATTCCTATTACTATAATGGACATAAATTTGAGACATTTAATGATTCACTAAATCCCACAAAAGGAGGCAGCCTACTGCTCCCAGCAGCAGTGCTTCCCTAGAGCTTGTGCCAAGCTGTTAAGAGAGCAACAAATCCAAGTGCTTCATAAATATTTCTGCAGGACTCTAAATACCCAGTTCAGTGGGGAATACCTGTGTACACACAGGAAATACCAAAGCTAATGCAACATAAATAGGAGAAAAAAAACCCCTGTGTTACCCAGAACTGCTCTGTCTTAAATGCTCTCCCAGGTGTCCAACATGCATCCACTCTGCACAATTACATGTTAGGCAGAGGTAAGCATTAACTTTATTAATTAACCAATGCTGAATCCAGGTTCTCACCACAGATCCTCATCAGCTTGGCTCCAGCCTCAAAACACCTGAGGTTTATTGATGCTGAGATGGTCTAGGACTGCTCCTTGGTCAGCTGCCAGTCAAGAACTGGGGGCCAGGGCTATGGTAAAGGGCAAGTGGAAGTACCAGCATTTGGAGAACTTGCAGCCATTCACTCACCTGCCTAACCACAGCCCAGACAGAAATGAGAAGTATGGAATGGCTTTAAAAAAAATGTGTTTCCCAAAATAATGCTAGTTCACACTAACTGCTTTAAGATTATTTGGGAATGATGGGGAGAGTGTAGAAAAAAGACTGGGAGAAGCTCTTCTGTGGTCAGAAAGGGTTCCCTTCATTCAGATCTTTGCAATATCAACACCACAGCCCCTAGACCATCATCTCACAGCAGGGACTGCACAGCAGAATGCAGCAGGACCGTGTATTTCCAGCATTATAGCCCTTGTTTCCAGTTCCTTCTTAGCTTAATCTCTAGCCCCAAAATGACTATTTACAGCCCTTCCCTGACACCTATAGCGTTAACATTTTTATTCACTTCCAACTTATCTTCTCCTTAATCAGTCATTCTGCTTTTTAGATGCAACTCACTACATGGAAATAGCTGCTCCGTGTGATAAAATTTTATCTATTTGTGTTTACACAAAGGACTATTCATTTCACATTCAGGATCTAACACACAGATAAGCCTTACTGCAGAGGCATAGCTGGGAAAGCTCACTAAATAAAGGACCTTGGGATGCCTGTGCTGGTTTTCTCTGGGGTAGAGTTAATTTTCTTCATAGCAGCTGATATGGAGGAATGGTTTGGATTTGTGCTGGGATCAGTGCTGATAATACAGGGATGTTTGAGCTGCTGCTGAGCAGTGCTTTCACAGTCAAGCTTTTTCTGCTTCTCCTGCCATGCCACCAGCAAAGCAGGCTGGGGGTACACAAAAAGTTGGGAAGGGGAACAGGTGGGACAGCTGATCCCAGCAGACCCAAGGGACAACACGGTGCCATGCTCAGCGTCTTAAGCTAGGGGGCACATCTGGAGTGATGCCAGACAGAAGCACAGCTTTTAAGTGAGAATGAAAAGACAAAAGCAGAGCACTCACCCTACTTTAAATCATTGCTGTACAAAGAGAAATGCTGAAAGTTTCCCAGATTCATCATTCAGCCCGTACTGGAAAGAATATTAATCACACAACAGATGCACCAGCCTAGTTCAGACTTGGATGTTCACTCACAGCAGAAACACTGTAGATAAAATTTGGACTTATCCATTACCTACAAGGTTAATCCCTGTTCCACAACCCCATTTATAGGGTTAGCTATCTGAAAAGCAGCAGTCTCATCTAAAAGAGCCTCCAGGAAGGAATTGGTTTCTTATTCTCCCCTGGAAACAGGAAATTCTTCACAGAATGGGCAAGACAAAGTGTCAGTCCTTGCTGGGGGCTAAAGTAAATGCAGAGCTACTACAAGGAAGCAAGAAACACTGCAAACACATGCACCCAAAACTGGAGTGGTAATCAAACAAATGACTCAGTCACACCAACAAAAAAACCTAAAAAATCAGAAGGGCCTCTAGACCTCCCTTAAATACCAGACAGACCCTTACATAAGCAGTGAGTCAATATTACAACAAGCTTCACAAGAAAACGTGTGCCAGAACAAGTCACCCACATAGTGATTGTTGCCATTTTCTCCTGGGTTTCCCCATCTTTTCAAATGGGAATCTACATAATTTTTTCTATTTACAAGAAGAGCAAACACACACCCCATTAGCAAAGCTATCAATGACATTAATTTGTTTCTACAGCCCATAATTATGTGTACAACAGACCACAGCAGCAAAAGCACCAAAAGCAGGAGGCTGTGGATTCCAGCTTTTATGCTTTTGGTGCCACAAGCAAGGAAAATACTAGGGAAAAGATCTATCCAGCAAACCCTAAACAACCTCAACACAAAAAAAAAAAAAAAAAACCAAACAAAACAAAAAAAACCCACAAAAAACCAGAGAAATGTAACTGCCTGAAAACTGGAAAAAAGTTACTGAAATAATATTCTTTACTTTGAACAGTCTAGAGCAAGAAGGATCCACTCTAAAGACACTTCACCTTAGTCACTGTAAGTGCATTTATATAAATAAGCTTAACAATTTGATTGGCTATTTAGACCACTATAATAAAATTTATTTTAGTCTTTTAAACTTTGAGTTTACTCTTCATCACTGAGAATATGTCTGAGCTTAATCTGAAGTGAATATTAACCCTAAGCCTCCAATTTCACTGTCACACTCTCAGTAAACACCAACACAGCTGGAGTTATAAAGTAATGGGCTGATTTTGTATGGAAGTTTCAAAAAGGCACAAACTTTCGGGAAGTCATACCCCAAACATCACACTAAGTTATGAGTACAAGTCAACAAGGGGTCCTTGCACACCACCCACCATGATTCTTCACAAAGGTGGGCTCTCTTCCACAGAACCAATCCTTAGATCTTACACAAAATTAATGGAAAAATAAAGCCTCATATAACCATCTGCACAGAAGAAATATGAAAACTATTATTAAGAATACTGAAGTTTCTTAAATTTTGGACAGGAGTAGGAGCAAATTGAGCATTTTTCTATTTTTAAGACACAGCACTTGTCACTTCATTGTAGTTGTGACCTACGTAAATGTAGATGATTGTTTTCCCTCAAAAAAAGAGGTTTTCAAACGCAAATTTTAATGGCGAAAGTTTTATTTTCATTGCAACCATAACCCTCAAAATAAGTAGGTATTTCATGACAGAGCAACTGTCCTAATCTTCTAGTGGCACTGGAATGAAGAAGCAACAAGCTACAATTTCTTGGGTTTTTTTTTAAGCTCATTATTTCTTCCAGTATTTGGAACAGCTGCTAAAAGTAATCATTTGGCAAGGTCTGTCAAGGGATAAAAAAAAAAAGTGTATTTGCTATGGTAGATTACATACTTTAAACCAAAATGAAAGGCTGAAACATACAAATATTTATGAAAGAACGGGGGTTTCAGACTTCCAAATTGTGCAATAAATATGCACGCACACGTTAGTTCAGATGAACACATCCTTTTCATTTTCTGCTCCACTATTTAACTCTTTTCACAGACCCACCTCAGAGCCTTAGAGCTTCACTGAAATACTGCAGACATGCAACACAGCTCTGTATATAATAATAGTAATAATAATAAAATCACACATCAGCCACCACCCTGAAGATCTCATGCTGGTGCTCTACACTCACTTTTCAGAAAGCCCTGAAATCCTCATCCCACCCAATGAGACTGTTAATGTTCAACGTCCATGGAGATAAGGACAGCTTTCAAAACTCGTTGGCATTGTTTGAAATGCTTTATAAAGTCTTGCCATGAAAACTCAGCATTCCCTTTTCTTCTGGAAAGCCACTATTTAAATTTCACCAGGGATATCAATTTGCACAGACCAAACAATTTCTGGTGCACTGAGATGATGCACCTCTGTGGTAAGAGGAAAAGGATGACACAAGATTCACCAGAAGTCATGATCCACTGTGGAAGACACACACAGGAGGAATCATTGCAACCCCTGGATGAGCTTGGAATGCAACAGCAGTAGGAGACACAGACAACATGGGCTAAGTGGAGCTGTGTATCATAATCCTCATTGACAGGGACACAGTTTAAAAACAACATCAAGACTTGCAAACAGCTGCTTGGCAAGACAGCATTTAGACGGCCAGTTTACTTTTAAGTTCCAGCCCAAAAGATGCAATTCCATTTTTATTGATGTTTGTTGTTGAGCCTTTTTCTGCGCTACTGCAAATTTATCCAGACTTTCAAAAAACCAAAATTTTAAGCTTCTCCTTAGGAATATCTGTATGTATTATAATGCATACTAAGGGAATATCAGTAGAGAGAGTTTGCACCAACTTGTTCTCCAGCAGAAGGCTACAAATAAGATGTTTTCCTGCTCTTAGAGGTCCCTTGAAACAAAATACTTCTTCAGCAACATCCTTGTCACACCAGTCCAGGAAAACACATCATTCCTAATGACACAATGACACTCCTGGTCTTATCCCATCAGTTCAGATGAGCATTAAAAACTTTGACTGACTTGGATGCGCCACTGAACAAAATCCCATCTTAAATGGAAAGATATAGAAAGAGGAGTGCTAATTAAGTTCTGGTTCATTCCTTGCCATTACACAGCCATGGAATTACAGACATCAGCTGATGTGTGGAATTCAGAGGTACCCAAAAAGCTTCATTTCAGACTAGTTAAACATTCCAACCTTGCAGTAGAACGGCTACACTGGGAACCTGCATGGCAACAACCACAGATTAAGTGCTTCTAGATATGGGCTTATATATTTCTATACATCACCCACATATTTTCAATGCTACTTAGAAAAATACTCAATCTTTCAAAGGTCTAGAACGAGAATCAAAAAAAAAAAACAAAACACAATTAAGATAGAAACTAAAGGGTAAAGGTTTTAGTCTAACCTCAACATATCCAGTATTTACTTGAAGCAGTGTAACAGATGGGCCAGGAACTACTTTTTCTGGCTTTCTCTTAGCAGTCCACAACTCCTGGACTTGTGCCTACACAAGACTTCACCACTAAACAACAGAGGTGCAGGGCTGCACGTTAAAGCAGGAGAGAAGAGCCACAGGAATCTGATGGGGAACCTGCTGACAGCACAGGATCAAAACATGCACTAATTGATTAAACTTTACAGCTAATTTTCAAAATGGATGTTCAAGGACAAGTCATACAAGTTGCTCTTGCCTAAGACAGGTATTTCAGCTACCAACCACACAGGTTAAGCAAGAGGGAAACACTTCTTTATCGACTGGCTTTTTTATTACTCACTCACTGGTGTGTATTTTAAATCAACTCATGTTACTAAAATGGATTCCTTTATGTGGTGGAATAATATGAACAATAACACACAAGTTTCTCTGCTAGAATAGCTGCTTCTAGTGCAACCATTAGAGTGCTCAAATAGGCAATAGACACAGTGTTATTTTCCAGTGGCATCACACCCACGCCTTGAATTCACTGAGAACACAAAATGTATTTCTTTAGGAAAAAAAACCCCTGTCAGAATCAATATCATAAGTTAGCAATTCCCTATCCAACAGGGAATCTATTCAGCTGAATATGAGGATTTCAGACTAAGCCATTAGCTTGCAGAGGCTCAGAACAGAGAGCCTCCCAGCCCCACAATCAAAGCAACATGACCATCGTGCAATTTGTAAACCCCGTGCATTAGGCCAGTTCTGCTCTCCAAACCACTGCCAGACTTGCTCCCATGCACAGCAGTACTCATCTCCCAGCATTTTAATGAAAAATCAACTATTTCTGATGGAAAAGATATGCACTGCTTTGTGGCTGATATTCATAGGACTTCTCATCTTATTCTGTGCTTCACTCCTTGCCTCTAAGCCATTAACTGTAAATGACTCTGCTGCTGGGGAAAGTGCACCTTTGGAAATGCAAGACTGGAAAACCCTGGAGTTTCATGGAAAGCATTTTTTTATTGGCACAGTAGCAGGGCTCCAGCAAGCATGACCACTGGGCATCACCTTTCTCAGGACTCTCTTGATATATTTTAGGACCTTAACCTGGTCTGAAATGACCATGATATTTCAAGGACAAATTTAAAAGAACAAAGAGCAAAATAAAGCCCCTTATGCAAGGGCTCAAATGAGAAAATCCATTTTTTGTTAGAGTATATTAGCATAATCACAAGACTTTACTCTTGTTGGACAGAAAATTCTTCTGTTGATGACAGAGGGAAGCTCACAGCAGACTCAGAACAGTCTAACTCAGACTCATGAATTCCAAGTACCCTGGGAAGTAACACAGGCCTCAATATCACCACTGCATGTCTCCACCAAAATGCAAATAAGATTGTGAAAAAGAATACAAACCCCTTCCCTCCTCTGAAAACCAACAGAACCAATCATTTCTCTGCTTTTTTCAGTCTCTTTCATTAGTTTACTATGCTCTGTTGCTGAGGCTTGGATGAACAACTGGGGTCACAGACAATAAACACAATCTACGTCAGCTAAAAATTGGAAAGATTATAGCTAAAAACCACAGTAGAATAAATGCTGAAACACAGTGAGCCATCACAAAAAGCTGTTCTGTGCCAAGCTTCTTGGTTCTCCATTTTCCTTGCTTCAGTGGAGAAGGAAGGAACTGAGGCAATTATTGTTCCAAAAAGGTAAGTGCATCCTTATAGACAGAAAGATGCAGGCAAAACCACCCCCTTTTATTCCTGGTTTCAGTTTGGTCTTTCCACAAAGAAACAGTGGAGTCCCTATCCCAGAGCTCTCACCACATATCCAGACAAACATCAAGATGGAGTTTGCAAAGATGCAAACTTCCCACAATTTCACAAGGTTTTTCATTCTCCTTGTGTGTATACTTTTGAAATGCAGGTCAGAGCCAAACAGTGAATTCAAAAGGAAATAATTCTAGCTTTTTTTAGTGAGAGCACTGCATTCTCTGCTGTTCTTGCATGTCTGCAAAAGTAACTTGTTCCAAACTGTGTTATTCTTCCATGCAGGACAAGATTTGCTACTCAACAGCCTTACCCTTTCCAAGGCTTGCAGAGAGAAAGGAGTAAATTTGTATCGTTCTTCCTTTGTACCAGGATTTCCACACTGGCGTGAATTTTGTTTAAATTCGTTTTCAAAAATAATTTTCCCTGCTCCTGTAGCTCTGTGTGAGCTTATATTCCAGCACACAGCAGCTTTAGAAAAAACTTCTAAAATATGTCCCCTCTAGTACAATATTCATAGAGGACTCAAACACTTAAGAGGAAGGAACACATGAAAGGCTTTTACACAGTCACAATCCTGTTCCACTGAACTTGCATCCCTCCCATCATCATCTCATAGTGTGGTTTCACTGAAATACTCTTGCACCTTCTCTGTTGGCCTCTGCTTTTATCCAGAGCTTTTTCTGGATAAAAATCTCCTCTGTTTCTGAGGGAACAGATATCCCCCTCCTGCCTAGCCACTTACATCACCAAGGAAATCATCCCCTCAATTGCCCTAACAGTACATTAGTAGTTAAAAAAATATATATATTCTAGCACTTAGGCTTGCATGCCTGAAAGAGCAGATGATCCCCACTCAAGCAGCTTTTCCACACTCAGATCCCCCATCAATTTCAATGCAAATTCCCCACGGAGAATGACTACAAAGACTGGGCTCCTGCAAATATTTATAGCATAATTCAACACGGTTAATGAAGTAACCATGACACAAACCAGAAAGAATACCAGTTTAATATGTCAGTCCTTAGCCACATGAATAGAAATTAATGTATACACATAGATATCATCTAAATCATGAAACAACTACAGGCTCTGCATTGCTAAATAGCGCAGCTGTAACAACACAAAAAAACCCTTGAATCCTGAAAGGTAAAGATATTTAACACACAAACAAACAGAAAAGCTAAATTTCACTTTAGGAAAAAAAAAAAAAATCAGCATAGGAGACCTAATTTATGGTTTTTATTGAGTAGATACAGTGATATGAAAACTACTTCAATACTAGCAAAAAGAGGGGGGAAAAGTGCTTCAGGTTAAATGCCATTGATTAAAAAAAATAAAATACAGCAATTGAAGGACGTGTACTCACATGAAAGGTATCCAAGTATGATAATAGTAACCATCTCTTAATTTCCAATCATCAGTTTTAAACATTTTACACATTGCCTGAGAGATAAGTTCTTAGTACTGAGTGTTTATCAGTGCACACATTGGCAATTTCAAGCAGTTTTGCTCAGGAAAAACAAGATTTCTAAGCTGCAGTCATCTCATTTTTACAAGCATCTGCTATCTTTATTGCTTTAGGATTTAACATTCAAAAGAGTATATACAGCATCTAGTAATTTAAAATTATTTTCTTCCTCACAGTAAAACCTTTTAGAAATATGCTTCTGTGTTCATATGCTTGCATTTCAGTTGTGTTACAGAAACTGATAAAAAATAACCTAAAATCTAATATTCTACTCTCATGACTACATAAAATCATACTTCAATCTACTACACCTACCCTTGCTTTAAAAAAAAAACCAAAGAAAAACAAAAAAACCCTTGAATTATATACAATGTGTGAAGTCAATGATATTAATTCCCTAATTAGATATTCTTTTCCCATTACCCAAAAAATTGGTATTTGATGCAATGGAAGTGTGCACAACACATTATTAATCACTGTCAACAATGTGAAAGGTTGCAAAGATAACTACTCATCGTTAGAGAATCTGGGCACGTGGCCAAAAAGAAAAAAAAAACAACACACACATGGATATTAAGTTATCATCAATGGTTATGAATAGTTCTTGGCTTCCAAAGTTCACCACTCAAACATCTGACATGCTGCCTGGCTCTGCCTCACAAAGGCCTTGATTTCAGAAGGGTTTAACTGCACCCTGCTCTCTGTGAACACACAGTGCACTGCCACATATGCTCACTGACAACGTGCTTGGACTGTAGACACACAAAAAGTTAAGATATTGGAGCCCAAGACTCAATTCTGGACCATTCGCTGAAGTGCACAATCACATTTTCCTCTCAGACATTAAGGATGAAATGAATCTATTAAACAATCGCCACATTGTTTTATATCTTTGACATTATCTGCAGAGGAGACAACATTACATCATAAATAAAAACAAGAAGTCTGTATCCAGCCATTAAACACAAATTAAGACTGAAGGCTTTCATTATTTAAAGGCTGTAAAAAAATTCTAAATTGAAATCCACTTTCTAGTTGAATAGGAATAGAAAATAACTCATAACATAAAAAGCACTCTAGATTACCAATCTTAATTGGCAACAAAAGATTATCATTGAAGTTCATAATAGCAATTGACTTGCAAAATAATGATTTCGGCATACTATTCCCTTTCAGAAGAAAATGAGTCATTCCAAACTCCCAGATGAGTTTGGTCCCGATAACTGGAAACCCCTGAAGTTGGCCAAAAACACGTGCAAGCTTTAAGGAAAGTAATTAGCTCCTGTTGTATCCCCCAAGGAGCACACTAACACATTTGACATTACCTCTCACCAAAAGGGCCAAACCCAGCTGGGGCAGCAGCCACAACACCCTCGGGGACACTTCTGGCAGTGTGAGGCTGTTGATAGCCCATGTGGAGGTCCTCAGGGATGTGGGGTGTCCTCCTTCCCCCAGAACAGCTGGAACTGAGGAACTGCTGGGTGAATGAAGCTCATCTACCAGCACTGAGACAGGACAGGCACCGTGTCCTCCTCTCTCCATTCCCCAGCTTAGACTCCCCCATCCCAGACAAGATTCACTGAAAAATAAGAAAAAACCACTTTTCCCTGCCTGAATGTTTGAAACACACCTGCTGAAAAGGCTTACTGTACAAGTTGCTATTGGAACCACTACTGTAACCCAAAGAAGCAGGACATGAAAGACCTTTATACTATGCTCTCATCCAAAATCATGAGATCCAATAAATAAATGGTTTACTTGGAAGATACCTGGCAAGATATACTAATTAGCATGTATGGTTTGTTTATACACAGGCGTAGCTCAAGACGTTCAAAACATCTTGGAACAGTCCTAATCCTAAATCCTTCTGCACTTGATAGTGACCAGCTTTAACTGCAGAGGAAGGGTTACCAGTTATGATCCATCACCCTGTGGCAGAGGAAGTGACAGGGAGGAGAGGACAGCAGCTGCTGGTTCATCAGCTTCAAAAACATACAAAACTCATGGAGATCAGACAAAGTTCTTCAGCTGTCCTTGCTCCCCAGGAGCACAGGGCAGCACCAGAGAGGGATCATCTCCATTTCCACACACATCTTTGGCTCTGTGGGACATTTCTCTCAGCCCAGTCACTCTTTTCAGAACACACCAGGAACTCTGTACAGACAGGAATTGTCCGCACCTCAACGCACACATGAATAACCACTACGGAAAAGTTAAAAAAAAAAGCTACTATGGAGCAGTACAGTCATTTACAGGCTGCAGAGTATTGTAGTTCTGTTGTAGTTTTGTTCAACCAAAAAAGAGGTATTTTTTTGTTTCTTTAGGGGGTTTTTGTAATTGTTTAGAAATCAGGATGCTTCAATTTTTAAGCAGGTTTCCTCATATGAGGTGAATGCCTGCTTTCCTTGTGTCTTGTGTTCTTTCCTGCAAGACTAGAACAAGTATTTCTCATCATTTATCAAGATTATCCATTTCTAACTTCTGTTTTACTAACAGTAACAAAAACACCAAATAAAAAACAAAACCAGCACTGCAAGAACAAGCCAGCTCTCCTCCAGCTTCCCATTCTCCATCACTCTTCTATTCTTCCAAAGATCAGCCAAAAACCTTGGAGCTACATTGCCTGAAAGCCATACAGGGCCATCTGAAAATGATGCCCATCTCTAAAAGGCAAAATAAACTCACAACCAAAAAAAAAAAAACCAACAAAAAAACCCAACCAAAAAATTAGCTTAATCCAAGAGGAATCCAATACTGGGATCTTGTGTCTCAGATACTCTCATCTGCATAGGGCAGCACAGAAAGGGTCACCCAAACAAGTCAGCCCTTGAAATGTGAAGCTGCTGCAGCAGGACAGTGGCAGACAAATCAGTCCAACCCATGTGACATGCTCAGATTGTGAAGATTTTGGTTGAACTTCTTAGTAAATCTCCAGAGATGTTTCTTGTTATTGGAATATACCCAGGCTGGGCCAATTATCACCACCCAGCTGCAGCACTTCCCAACTCGGACCCTGCCAAAACAACCTAGAGAGCGAGAGAGGGAGGATTTTCTTTCACACCTCAGCACTTCACACACTCCCCTCCTGAACCACAGAGCTCCATCTTTCCTGCTACTATTCACAACAGGCAATTGGAAAATAATATTCTCCTCCATGAATATGCTTATAGGCATGGAAAAATCCAACAGTTACATCAACAAGCCAAAAATATATTACCTACAGATAAAGACAGGTGAATAAAGAAGACTCAAAACATTGTGTTTGTGCCATTATTGATCACAATGTATGTCACAGAACCTGGATTTTCTGCTAATGCCACTCAGCCCTTCTGTCTCACTGTGATTCTGCCACAGCACTACACACACTGACTTCACACTCAGCCGCTGTAAATAAAGTTTATTCAACCACCCACCATCAATTCCAAGTTCCAGGCTCTTAGGAAAGCAATCATCTGCCTATCTATCTAGAAAGGCCCTTGCCTGTACATGCTTCCATCTATTCTGGCATTTTGACATGCTATACTGCACTTCAAGTTACTACACAGTTTACACAAGGTGAAAAAATCTCCCCCACACTCACCTTTCATCCTCTGCCAGCTGCTCTATTATGCCATGTCATCTGAGTTTTAAAAGGATGCACCCATGTATTTATTTTCCCCACCTGATAAATATTTATGAATATTTTATTCCAGTCCTAACACATACACACTATAACTAATCTTCCTTTTATTTAGTCAAGCATCTTAAAGGAAAAGGAGTTTGAAGACTCTTCCTATTGCCAAGCCTGGGCTCCAGCAGTCAGCATATTAATCAAAATCATGCCAGTTTGGCATGAAAGAGACAACAAACCAGCACATAAGATTAATATGAGCTTCACATCAATGGAGTGCAGTATTCAAAACCAGCAAAAATTAAATGTTTGAAGTAAAGATTTCTTCTGGTGTTTTTTGGTGGTCTTCTCATTCACAGAATATGAGCTATCAGTCTAAATAATATTAAAGCTCAAACACTATGCAATTGGGAGATGGCTGATGCAACTTTCATTCATTTCTATTAACTTATGTTGATTTTGATCAAGGCTGATATGGTAAGGGCACACTTTCAATAACTGGATTAGCACCATCTAGTTTTTGTTTGATTAGTTTAACATTCATATTATGAATCAATGGAACAATAATAGCTCACATTCATATCACAAAAAAAAAATTTAACAACAATCCAAATTTCCTCACCCTAAGCCTTGCAATTCTGTGACCTTTCCAGTTTCTAACCACTATTCCAAATCTGATTCTCACAAGATTTACTTCAAAATTGAGTATCACAGTACTAAATCAACGACACTTTAAAAATTCATTACCTTATCTGACATGATACAGCAAACATCAATGAAGAAAACAAGGCATCTGAATTAGGAGACTTCAGAGAGCAACAGTGAAAGAACAGGCAATTCTATCTGCCTTGTTACATTTTTGGAGTAGTCATATTGGATGTATGTTGTTTATCCAAAACAAATTCTCCAAGTTACTGAGGATCTGGTAGTCACTGCTGTCATCACAATGAAGAACTGAAAGACTTCAGAAAATAAACTGCAAGCTAAACGCTTGGAGCACGTAGTATTCTCATTTTCCACCTATAAGTGAGGTTTTTCATAACAAGCCTACCTTGTCTCTATCGATTTCTCAACTGTTATCAGATCTCAGAAGCTACTCTCTTGCCCCTCAGCTCCCTTGAATAAAACTCCTTTTTTTTAGTGCAGCATACTTGAAAAATAGCTATGCAAGTCTGAGTACATATTTATTACCATCAATATGCAATAGCCTCAAGAGACATCCATGCATCATCATCTGTTAGCATGAAAAGGAATCAGAGTCTTCAATACCATGCTATTTTTTCCCTTAATGCTGCAAGGACAAGCTAATTTGTAAGCCAGATCATTTCCTTCTAAACGATGAATGACAATCTTCTGCAAAGAAGGGATTTTTATAATTCTACCACAAAAAGGGCAAGATGGTTTCTTTTCACCCTACTACAAAATTATGTCCATCCTCTCACTGACTTCTACTTCCATGGGAATATTGCAGGAGTCTCTCAGTCTCCCAAAAACGGGTCTGGTTCCATCAGAGGCTGCAGCAGACTCCTGAGAGAAAGGCTGAGGTATGGACACTGGCTCCATCTCTCCATAAAGCTGTGCCCAGAGACCACAGGCCACCGTCACATCCTTCCTCTGGGTTATGCTGCACTGCCACATAAAGAGCAGAAACAGAGTGGACTGACCAGCAAGAGGGTTTGTGCAAGAAAAGGGAAGAAACTCAGATGAATTATCCCTTCCAGTGTTCCTCTGCAAAGGGAAATTCTGGCTTGAGCTAGAAAACAATAACGAGGTACTGCATTAAAAAGGGAATTCAGCTGGGAGAGTAAGTTCACTTAGTCCAGCAGTCTCCTATCAGTTATTTTAGAGTTAGACCAATGTGACCTTGAACAATTTTCGAAGAAAATACCCGTTTTCATCTGTGACACACCGATTTTACTGACAGGTTCTGTTACATTTTAAGTATTCCTCTTAACAATCCTTTGAAAGTAACACATGAACACAAATGCAAACACAGACATATGATGTTTTTCAAGCAGGAATACCTAAGAAATACACAATTGTCACACCCACCAAGAATTTCTTCATCTTCACTGCACCAGTAAATATGCTTAAAGTTGTCTGTTGTACTGGATCTACACCTTAAAGAGAGAAACCTAATTTCTTTGTTAAAGAATATACTAGAGCTTTGCTGCTACTGGAAGATGTCACTAATATTTGTTTCTTAAAGTTATGAACTGCTGCAGTGTGCAAGCATAAATAAATCTATACCACATCTGTCAAACTAGACTATAATCAACCAGAAAAACCCCTAACACTGAGTGCCTAAAAATAAATACAGACAAATGCGTGTCTGTCTCTCCCTAATGCCTCCCCTTCTGGAAGGCCCTTTAGTCTGGAAGCTCCAAGCTTTGCAATACACCCTAAAATTAGCAAAAAAGAAGTCTGAATTATCACTGAGATTATTTTCTGTACCCTCCTTCCTCCTTTTCCCCATTCCCTATCCTACCACTCCCTACACCAGGAATATCACAATAGATAGCAGACCTCAGGGATATCAAATTTGCTTCCAGGCACAGACATAACGAGAGGCAATGTCTGACTGTCCAATTTGAATTTCCCAGCTATTTAGGTTTTGAAGTATTTTATACCATGGCCCACACATTATTCCAAGTGACAATTACTTCAAAGCCAGAGGGTATCCATTTGCATAATAATGAACATTTTTCTAAGGAGGTGTGCGGGAAACGACACGCTAATGAGTTAGAATGTATATTATCTGAAAGTAACACTTGCTTTATAAAAATAATTAAAAACACAACCTCTAGTGTTTACCTTCTTGTCCTTTTTATGTAATAGACAGAGACACCTGTCCTGTTAAATGCATGGGACACAGAACTAATTTTTGCGACACTGAGTCATTACATTCAGTAATTTCCATGGGACTTTTCCCATGTGTTAGGGCTGGGAAGTGGGCCGGCTCCTGAAGCAGTGCATCAGGTGAAATGCACCCTATGGCACAGAAAACATGGCTTTGCTACATCTTAATCACAGAAAGAATGAGAGAAATAGAGCAACTTCTGCTAAACCACTGAAAAAGAAAGGAATGAGAGACAAAGTGCATTTCACAGCTGCAGAAGCATTTCCAGGAACACTAGTATTAGGGGTAAACTTTTTTACAATCTAACCAGTAACAGAAGTATTTTTTTACTAAGCAGAGAGCTCTCTTTAGCATCCTACAACCCTTTTTAATATCAGAAGTTAACTTTATTTTGAAACGAGTGTTCCTATACTCCAAAGAATACACCCTATACTACATATTTACCTGTATTTACTGCTTGAGCCTTTTGCTTTCATTACCTTTGAAATTACATTGATGAAGCCATTAGGATCTTAGCTATAAAATCCTCATTTATATCACAGGATGTGGAAAACTGGAGTAAGAGGCTGATTAATGCACTGAGCCACAGCCACAGCATCATGTCCATCTTTCACTCTTTAGCCCACACTCACAAGGGCCCCAGACAGGGCACCCCAAAGCCAGCTAGAAGAGACAGAATATATAATCCACCCCAGACTGAAGATTTTCCACAGAATCAAGATGCCTGGCTAAATTTTGAAATATCCCAGCTAGTTAATGACCATTAATACTCACAGTCATCCAAGATAAGAACAATAATCACATGCAATGCCTTAGGGCTTTAAAGCCTGTTGTCAGCAGCAGCAGCTGGAAGAAGGGCTGGATTTCTTCCCTACACACAAGGCAAACAGCTGATGCATCATGTTGCTGGGTTTCTGTCCAGCTCTGAAAGATCAGCTATTGATCAGAGCCACTGGCAGTACAGCACACCAGACATTGCTGCAGGATTTGAAAGAGCAGATCACACCAGTGTAGTCTTAATATATCATCAGAGAAGAGAGGGGGAAAAGCCAGTTTAAAGCTACATGCTGTGTAGGTACACACAAATGGAAGCAGGGAAGTTCTTCCAGGCATGAGCAGAGTCAGGGGTGCCAAATAAAGTCCCCATCAGCACTGGTCCTCACTTCTTTAAGATTGAAAATAATCAACTCTTCCGTACTATTCAAGACAATTTCAACAAACAGAAATAATTTCTGCCTGATTTTGTACAATTCCATTTACAATGAAATCTGCACCTACCTGCTGTGTAAACTATCTACCATGCAAGCCTTTTCAGAGGCTTGCTTGCCAGGATTTTGGAATAAACCCTCAAGAATAATTGTTCTGCTCTTTGTTCCTGTGAGGCAAAGTGGATGTCAGGGTCCCCCAAGCATATTGTCATTTACTCCCATGTTCTATTTCTGGTAAAGACAGAGATCCAAAACTGGGCATCCTGCTCAGAGTACCATCAGCAAATATGCCAAAGGTGCTACAGATGTTTTCCACAGAGATTCCCAGAGTCCCATCCTTGTAGTGAAATGCTTCATTCACAATTCTCCTATCACTGCAGAGCCACAGCACAAGCAGCAGTTGTTTATGCATCTCATCAGCTACTGGGTTTCATCTCCAGAGCAACTTCATTCCCTCCCTCTCAAAGAGGCTTTAAGCCACAGTTTACCTGGAAAGCCACCACTGTCCTTCATGGCTTAAGCCATCTAAGGTATTCTGCCACACCCTTGGAACTTCAGCTGAAACTCCTCAGCCAGACTATTGTTGAGATAATGAACTTCACTTGGTTTGAGGAAGAGAAATAGCATATGTATCTGTGCCACATCTAGTTAACTCACTTTACAAAACAGAGGTAAAGCTCAAAAATGTGGGAATCAACCTCAGGGAATCACACATGAGCTTTTTCCATGGTACAGTAACACAGATACGGGGCAAGGTGAGGGCAAAGAGATGAAAGTCTGACAGAATTCCAGTCAGTTCCAGTGGAGACTATCCACAGAGTCCTCAGGCACATGAAGTTCACCAGTTGCAGTTGAATCTTTGGCTGACATCACCACAGATCCTTTGTATCACATCCTAACAAACTCATACAAATTGGAGCAAAATCGCCCTTGAATCTTAAAAAGTTTACAAATTCCTTTAACTGGACAAAGATTATAAGAGACATCAGCTGAATAAGTAAGATCCTTTATTTACATTATATAAACATAAACATATATAATATTATATATTCCTTCATGACAAGGGTCTGACTGGGAGAGGGTTGGCAATACCAAATCACACTCCTATGACTCTCTCATTAGAACCATTGTAGAAAGAACTTCCAGGTAAAACAGAAGAACAAAATACCCTGTAGCAATCATCAGGTGAAAACCTGCACTAAAACAAACACAATTACTTGTTTCTTTGAGCCAATTTCTCAGCGAAGAATAGTTTAAAATTGTCACAGACAACACACCCACAAAAAGGGTTACAGAAGCATCTCAAAGAGATGTTAAATTTAACTTCTGACCTTAAGGCAGACACCAAGCCCTGGACACGCCACCAAGGCACACCCATGTAACTAAAATCTTCCAAATCTGATTCTGTGATAATATTTTAAAGTAAATTTATCAACAATCTTAATTACCACAATAAAAACATAAAATCCAGACAGAAACTAAAATTCTACAGAGATTGTTACGTTTATAGAAGGTTTTAAATATCTGAAAAATGAAGGAGAAGCTGACATTTTCTCAGTTCTCCCGCTCAGTGGATTTGTATTGTATGTGTATTTCCATAAAAACCCAGTTAGTTAAATTACCAAAACACCACAACACAGCTTGCTATAATTTCATAAGCTAAGTCTTGCTGCAATTTATAAGTGGTTATACTTGAGTGCTTCCACACTGCCTCAGCAGCACAGCACCCAACTGCATTAATGTCTCAGCACAAAATTCTGCTAATAAACACAGCACTCAGCCACCATTACCCTGCTTCAAACAACACGAGTCCTCAGCATAAGCAGGTCAATACGTGTGAGACTCCTCGTGCTCTTCAAACTGACTCTGAGATAAAGGTAGCAGCAGAGCATCCTCAAGCAAAGGGGAAGTTTATCAATAATAAGCCAGGAAAAGCACAAACACAGGAGTAAAGCTGAAGCATATGGCTTCAGTCACGGGCACCACCACGCCTGCTCCAACAAAAACAAGTCAAGAGGGAAAGACACCCCTTGAAAATGGCGTTAGTCTGCTTGTAACACTGTAAAACTGCAGTTCGCACATTCTTCATTCAAAATAAAAATTAAAATAAAACAAAAAAACCTGAAGATGTTTACTAGCAAGTAGCAAAAGGGGGAAAAAAAAAACAAACTACTCAAAGACCACCATCAGTTTGGCTTTCCAAGGTCCAGTGCCACACACACACTGCCTCTGTGGCAGCATGCCCAGGGAGCTTGAACTGATATTTTGAAGTCCAGGGTGACAATTTTTTGGCCATCAAAACCAAAAATGCCCACAAACCCATGTATAAAAGCAACCACCCATCCCTAAGCCTGTGAGGTGCTACTCTCTGTGCTGCTGACAACAAATAGAGTCCTTCCTAAAATAGACCAGCCCAGTCCACCAGGTAAGTGCAAATAAAGCTCTAAAAAATTAAAATCACAAGTTAAGCAGAGACAAATGTTTAATTAGACAATAGAGCACACCTAAGCATAAAATACACATTTACAGAGATCCTTCCAAAGTCAGAATGCATTTCACAATTACATTTTACTCATCATTCAGTCAAAGAGGGTTCAGTCAGGCAGAGAAGAAGACACTTCTGTCATTATTGCACATACACATTTCTTTAGGAGGTCCCAACTAACTTAGAGGTATGGACCTGAACAAAAAGTCAAGAAGGGAGAATGAAGGATAGAAATCAACTGAAGAAATATTTCATTTCAATCATCAGAAGAAAACGCATTTAAATCAGAACACAGGACAGCACTAAATTTTTCATGACAGAGGACATGAAAATGTACCTAACTAGATTATTTTAGCAGTAGTTTTTACCTCAAATCTCTTCTTCAAGGGAAAAAAAGTTAATATCTGAACTACTGTTCAGGAGCGATCATTCATTTTATACCAAAACAATACTCTACATACAAACTTTAGGACAAAAAGTCTGTAGCATCACCTTTATTACTCTTGTATTTAAAGACTCTGTTGCCAAGGTCATATCCTGGCATAAAGCCTGCTCACTATTCACATTAGTATTCATATTGGTAATCCTGCTACCTTCAGATGGTCAGCTTACACGGTTGTTAAACCTGATCAAATTCTTCACTTATACATTACCAGTTACATGGAATTTGGCTATGTAATTCCCACTAGAGCCAACTTAAGATATGTAGATGGCTGCACTGCTATCCCAAAGATTAATATGAGTCCTCTTGAACTCAGCCTGAGAAGCTGTGCTGAGTGAAAAGAACCTGCTTTGGCTGATTTCAGCACAGCCAGAGGCAGCCCAGTTTTGGTTCTTGAAGATCAGCCAATGCATAAAAAAGCAAAATCCCATCCCTCTAAAAAACAAGCTCAAGTACTAAATCTTGTCTTGCTTTAATCAATATAGCTACTAAGTTGATACTTTAAAATACACTTAGGGAAAAAAAAAAAACAAACAGGAAACTAAGCTTTATTTCCACACTGCAAAGGCAGACATAGTGTTCTGTATTTTACTTGGGAAAGACAGGCCAGATCCATCATCAAGGAGTGCACATACACAGACTGATTTCCTACTGCTTCAGAAACACTAAACAATGGTTGACTTTATGTCCATAAAATACATGGTGATAAAAAGGAGAATGCACTCACCTGATTAAAAATGAGCTGGGTCTTATTTCCTCCAGCATAAGCCTCGTGTCCAATAACAAAAAAAAGCATCTATTGATGTTTAATTTTAATGGTCTTTGATCACAAATACACCTTTCCCTATCAGAAATCTAAGAACTTAAAGGTTAGGAACACTAAAGTTTACATTACTATTCAACTCCATAATAACAACAACTGAATTGCATCAACATTATTATTATTCCAAACTGATTTTTCCCAGTAAGCATAAGTCTAAGCAAAGCTCTCATCAGTAACCTTCCTCTGAAAAATTCTCTAGGAAATGAAATGTAATACTCCATTAAGACTTGTTTTGCAAACAGAAGTGAGAGAGATCACCCAAGCATGCGGAGTCATTAAAATGGATCTTACATATATCATTATAAATTTAATAATCTCCATGACGGCTAGAGTTCAAGTTAAAATGAATGTCAGCAAAGCATGACCAATTGATGTTATCCCAGCTGCCACTGAGCCTCACTTGGGGTTATATTATACATTCAGAGGCCCCATGCTACATGTGCACCAAACACCCAGAGCCAGGAGCAGATGGGAGATGTAGGCTCCCATACCTATCAGCAAGGAGAGGCAGACATAATTGCATATTACTTGAGGTGCATCAAAACAATTACAGCATACTTCAGTGACACAGGTCACAAATGTTTTTCCCATCACACCCTACATGCAGTATAATGCTGTACACTTAAGGAAGGGGGAGGAAAAGTGTTCCAGCAGCCTCCAGAAATTAAGTCAATGGAAGGATTTTGTTTCGACCCTTATTGATTTACTTCAGTCCCAAAATGCTTCCTTTTAAAAAGTAGAAGAGAGACCTTGGAAGCTTGTCGGTTAACAGATCATGCTTGGTGCAATTAAGAGACATTCAGTTTTATTTTGTTCCCCAAATAAATGTTTCCCAAATGCCATTTCTCTCCAAGCAAGCAGCTGCATTTCATCCAATTTCTGAAAGTTTTCCAGGCTGCTTAGATTTCTAATGGGGTGACAGGGAAACCACTTTTATTCTTCAGCAGACCTGATGAAACTGTGACACAAACCTCCCTCTCCATGAAATTAGACAGTGCTGTTGAGCAGTAAAATAATAGCTGACGGTCAATTTTTTTTCTAACTCAGTTTTCAACTGAAATAAAAATCACACAGGAGAAAGAAGCTCTCCACACAGAGCTGAACACGGCATTTTCCATCCCCCATCAACTCTGCGTGGAGGACAGCAGAAACATGTCAAGTTTTAGTTTGCTCGACTGGTGCCAACAAAACAACTTGTGAGTCCCAGTTGTTCACAAGCTACAGTTTTGTCTGAGACAAGGTCTTCACCCAGGTCAATTCAGTGCACCAACCCATTAGGAGGGGATAACACAACACCACCCTGACACACAGAGCTGCCACAAAGCACTTGTACAAAATGAAGGCCAACATCTGACATTAAGCACGTTCTCCTTACATTTTGATTCAAGCCAAAATTACATCTGGCAACTATAGCAAAATGCAAACAGCACCACCAGGACAACGAGGACACTGACAAGTGCACAACATTCTCAGCAAATTAAAACACCAAACGCTAAAAAAGCATTTTTCTAACCACTCCACTAATGAGATCAACAGGAAAAAAACACTAGACTTACAATAAATCAATAATCTGACCAGACTCAGTAAGAATCAGTATACTTCATTTGCACTGTATGTCTCTTCATCAACAAACAGCCAGAATTCTAGAGATTTTTCCTTTCTTTCATTCATATCACAATTTCCCCTTCCCTCAGCTCTTTGCTCCCTACATTGGAAGAAGCCTGAGGAGAAAGACAAACATTTTCCAAAGCATATAATCAGGAGAAGAAATCTACAGCTAGCTGAGCATAGCAAGAAGCAAGTGCAAGTGATAAAGGCATTACGTAGAGCTCTTCTGCCACTTGCATCTCCTTCAGCAATTTAAGCAGAAAGTGTTCCCACCTTTTGTCACTTACCCTTTTTTGATCTTCCAGTCCATGTGTCACAGTCTTTCTTTTCTGATCTTGGCTGGATTCAGAGCCAGGTTCCATTTCCCTGCTACAAAGACTCTTCCAGCCTCTTCAAGCTTTCTCTAAAAATCCATAGTATAAACAACAAAAATCTAAAAATAATTAAAAAAAAAGGCGAGACAATTCCTTCAAACCTCGTCCATTGTCTTTTATCATTCTTCTAAATTCCTGTTTGCCATCACTGCTCATTATCCTAACAAGCAGCCAGTCTGTGAGCCTCTCTATCCTATCACAGCTCAGATGAAGGTTTCCATGTACAAGCCTTGCAGGATGACAGAGCTGAATCCAAATCCAGTAGTTCGTGCCACTTTATTGCTCCATCAGCAGCCTCTTCAGTGCATTCCTGGCACAGATAATTTATATGTCAATAAAGGTGTAAATGTGCATTTAATCCACTGTGTTGATATTATCAGCATCCCTCTCATGGGCCACCTTCCTCCCATAAATCAATGTAAACACTTCGCAGTGATAATTGCCTTTCAAAAATCTAGCAGGTGTTAATTACGTAAAATCATCCATGCACACTTGTCATCTTCTTCTATGTATTCAAACAAATACCTAGAAGGGGGAGGAAAAGGCAGTTTTTACCAGCGTGAAAGAAAATATAGCTACTGATGTTCTTCTCCCACCACCAGGAGCCGCAAGTCAGAAGTGATACAATAATTACATGTTTTGAACATACTACACTCCTCATCCAAGCTTCTCAAAATGCTTTGATGCCTGTTGAGAGTGTTACCTTGCCTTTGGGGCTTCTTGCATAAAACCAGGCCCGAATGACAATATTGTACATCAGAGCTGAACCTACTGCAACAATGCTGACTGAAGCCTGCAAGGACCAACTCAAAACTCAGCTTTCCAGGGTTCAGAGTCCCAGATCTAAAGCCAAATCCATTATTCCTCTGGGGTCTCTCACCCAGGGATCTTTCTCCACAGTCTGTGAAGCTACTGAGTTCCACCTCCCAAAATTCTGAGCACAATGATGTGTGAACAAACAGGTTCTATTATTACTTGGGAAAGAAAGCAGAGCAGCACCTGAAAACACAGCTTAAAACGCTGTTCTTTTTGTACCAAGAAGCACAAGTTTACAAAGAGTCTCCTGAGTTAATTTGTAAGGTGGAATCAATATCAGCAGGCTTCAATATGCAGGCACCAGGAAAAATAAATTTACTACACTGAATTCCATACTGAAAAGGCTAAACATTAAATCAATTTCAGTCACCTTAGCTGAGTATGGTGTAAGAGCACATATTTAGCTGCATGTTGTTACAAGCCTGGTAAGCACCAGAAAAATCCAAATTTATGTCCCATGTAACAAAGGAACTAATAAATAAGATCAGACACCCTCCCGCCACTGAAGGATAAACAGCATAAAAAAAATAGATTTCTCACAACACACTGGAAATGCTTGTTCTGCATGCTGAGGTCCCTCGTTATGCCAAGGCAAAAGTCTTGACAACAGGTAGAAATAATGCTTTTGCCTATCACTTCAAATGCTCTCTCACAGCTCCTCACCATGAAGCAGTAGGTCATTAAGCCAGTTCTCTTTCTTCTAAAGAGCACAGGAAAGAATACAGCTGATTGCAGCAATGCTTTGCCATTTGAAAGTAACCTAAAAACACATCTAACCCATTTTAGAGAGAAAGAGAAGGCTTCCAATTCTATTCTGAAGCAGAATCTCCTCCTGATCTGTGGTTTCAAACCTGTCCATAGCCACAGAAATCACACAGGTACCTTGAAGGCAATATATGGCCTCCGACCTTAGCAACAAATATCACAAAAAAAAAAAACCCAAGTTTTATAAATATCCTTAAGTCCCACCGAGGAAAACTTTTTCCCTCCAGTGATTTCACTGTGATGTGACACATGAGACTGCATCAGTCACATCGTGTAATGCCATGCTGGAATAGCATGACATAACCAGTGCAACTAAGGACAACATGAAAGGTCCCCTCAACCAAAAAAAAAAAAAAAAGAAAAAGTGCAGTCTCTGGAAGTTCCCGTGCATTCAGTGTTCCAGCTTTAACCATCATGGAAACAGCCTCTCTGGGGAAACGTGAGGATCTATTTGTATGTAGTATTTAGTACATGCCTGCAACCTACGACCATGAGCAATAGGCATTTAGTGCCACTGCCTAACTTAACTACATTAAGCTTCATATATTAACAAAAAATATATTAACAGGAGGAAAAAAACACATGCTGAAGCTTGAAGAACCATTTCAAGTCAGCCACAAACCAAAATATTTTTGAATATCTAGACTGATTTTTATTCTTATTATCTCCAGTAAAAACAAGCGTCACTTTTTCATCTCTGTGCATATCTGACTGTGGAGATGTATTGTTAACAAATTTCATTTAATGTCAAATAATTGGCATTAAATACAAAACAAGAACTTCAAGAAAAAAAAAAAGGTAAGGTTTGCTGAGCAAATCACATAGCCAGAGACACTGAAGCCAACAAAAAACCCAAGTGATCCAAAATGTGTGTTACCCCATTCTCCCTTCACAGCAACATCCAAAGCCCGCAGTCGGGCTCTAGACTCAGCTGGGCTACGACTGAACATCCTCCCCGAATAAACAGCTTCAAGAGCCTACACCTGACGTGATTTAAACACACTGACGGTCTCAATGAACCACAGGTGAGTTGCTACTCTTAAATTAAAGCCATAAGGGCTCGACCTGGATATGTCGAGCCCCGGGGTCCATTCTCAACACACAGTCCTAAAACGGCCCCCACCTGCACAGAATGTCGCTCAGAAATACCTCGGTGGGTACCCAGATCCTCAAGGACGCCGCCTGGCCGCCACTCTTCTATTAAAAGTAACGCAAATTAACACAACTTTTTTGGGGGGGAGGTTCTCATTAAAACGTAAGCAATCTCGAAACACCAGGAATTTTTAATTCCCGCAACTGCCCGGGTTTCCCCAACAAGCAAGCAGGCGAATCCACAAGTTCTTTTTTTTTTTGTTGTTTTTTCCCACGGGGAACAGAAGCCCCGGCAGCGCGCGAGTCCCGCGGCTCCGCGAGGTGCCAGACAAACCCGCGCCGGGTGCGGGGACACCGCGACAGATAAAATAATAACAATAACACACCGATAACCACGGAGCGCCGCGGCGGCACCGCGACCCGCCCGGCGGGCAGCGCCCACCCCGCCCCAGCGCGCCGGGGCAGCGCCCCCGGCCCGA
>VZTB01002128.1:823711-850248 GCA_013397245.1 Thryothorus ludovicianus
GCGCCGCCGCTCCGCGCCGCCGCCACAACTCACTCTGGCGTCGCCAGGACAACGAGCGCCCGCCCTTCGCCGAGCCCCCTCCCTCCTGCCCTCCTTCCCTCCCCGCCCAGCGCGGCCGCTCCCACGTGAGGCCGCCACGCCAATGGAGGGCGGGATGCGGCCGGCCGAGGGCCGGCTGAGCCGCTCTCCGGGCTGGAGCCGTGCGGGGGGCACCTGCCCGGAGAAAGCCCCGCGGCCGCGGTGCCGCCAGCGGAGCGCTGCGGGCGGGCTTTCGGACGGAGCCCGTCACGTCCCTCCTCTGGCCAGCCCATCCCATCCCCATGCCTTGGGATGCAGGGGCATCGCTGCGGGACCGAGGGCACACAGGTCCGGGGGATGCCGCCCGAGGGATAGATGGCTGGGTTGCTGGCTCAGCACTAGTAATACGGTATATTGTTGGTACCAAATGTGTCTTGATTAGGTGTGTATTCGAAAAAAAACAAACAAAAAGCACCTAATGTAAACGTAGTGTCAACCCTCTTGTTACTGCAGATCCTTGCATTGCTTGGAGCTGGGCTGGCCGGCTCCGGAGCCTCGCAGGCTTTAACAAGCCAGAGCTAATAAAGCCAGGCTGGCTGTAAGCTCACTCC
Organism: Thryothorus ludovicianus; assembly: GCA_013397245.1. Lineage (NCBI taxonomy): Eukaryota > Metazoa > Chordata > Aves > Passeriformes > Certhiidae > Thryothorus > Thryothorus ludovicianus. The sequence continues at coordinate 824,341 of VZTB01002128.1, forward strand.
TCGCAGAGCCACTGAGGAAGCCCAACACCAGTGATAGAAATTACAAGCAGCTGCAACCCAGAAGGCTCAGTAGGAGCCGTCTTTGGTCCAACACGACTTTCTGGCCCAGCAGACTTCAAGGAGCCTTGGTGTTCTTGGTTTGGAAAGAGAAATGTCTGCTAAGGAAGGCAGGAGGCTCTCTTGAAATGGGAAATATAAACTCCTAAATTCCCTCTGAATTACGATTAAGGAGCTCTCAGGCAAAATTATGGGAATAGGAATAACAGTTCTTTATCAGCAAAATTAAAATAAAAACACAGTAATAGCACTCCAACTCCAAGATACTTGGTCACTCTACCTGGCCCACACATCTTCCGTGGGGAGCAAAAGGAGTGCTAGCAAATACTATCACAGATGCAAAATAAGGGGGAGGGGTTTTACCGGAGGATTTGGCCCCAAACTGAAATGCACTCTTTGTAGTGGGAGTGCTGCAACATGCTGTGTTCTGAGCACAGTGTTGCTGTCAAAGTCAAGGCTGGCTAGAGGCCAGAGAAATGGGATAATGTTGAGGGACTGCTGATTTCTGAGGGCAATCAGCTCATCAGGCTTCACCACCTGCTCTGACGGCAGCCCAAGGAACCAAGGGTGGCTCCTACCAAACCCCCATCATGAGAGACCACCAATGAGTGGTTCTTGTTCCATGGGAACGTGTATTCAGGAGAATCATCAGCTTTCACCCTTCCTATCCTGTTGCAGTAAACCTCTCATTAGGGGGTAGAAATCCTTTGGCCAGATATTGCACAGGACCACTCATTAGGGGTAGAAATGAGCCAAGACACAGACATCTAACAACATGAAAAAGGGCCCAGCTTACTCTGCCTTATAACTTAGCCATCCTGACCCTGATTAGAGCAAGCTCCTACCACAGGGTCCAACTGCAGATCCTCAACACAGGGTTTCACCTAGCTCAACTATGTTTGCAGGCCCCAACTCCATCAGATCCAGACTCACCTCACAGAAGATCTTTTTGCCAGCAATAGCTCTCTTCCTTGTCTTGTTCTTCTTTCTACTCCCTGGACCTTTCCATCTTCCTCAAGGCTTCTCTATCTTCTCAAGGCTCTCTTCATCCACGTCCCCCTCATAAAAAGGCTCCTCTACCCAACCAACCCCTTTTATCACCCCTGTCTTAATTAGTCACAGCTGCAACCCATTAAGGGCAAGGCTGTTCCTCTTTGGTAATCAGTACAACTGTGACTTATCAGGGGCAAGGTTGCCTATAATCCCTTCTTCCACGCCACGCCAGCTCACCTTTTCAAGGCATTTTCCTCATTTTGTCTCTAAACTTGCTAGTTAGTCCTGTGTGGGACTCCTTCTGTGGCACCTCATTCCTGAGCAAAGAAAATTCAGCTGAATTCCAAATAAAATAATGGCTACGGTTTTGCCCTGCTGTTAGCTTCGTCCTTAAGGCTCGATTCAGCAGAGCTTTCAGCCCTGTATTTGGTAGTAAGTGAAATTTACGTCCCATTTAGATAATTTCTTTCGTTCTGTACTTTAAATGTCAAAGTATGTGGCCTCTGTAAAAACTAACCTATGAACTTAAGTTGCCTGAGGTTTTGTTTAAGCTTACCTGGAAAAATGAGATGTCACAGACACCTGGGCTGCTGTGGCTCTTGGGACCTTTGGGGACAGTGTGTCTTGCAGAAAGCTCCTTCGCTGTAGCTCTCAGCCTGGCCTGTGCTCCAAGGCCTTTTCAAGCATTTTGAGGCACTTGCTGACTTCCAGCTCCCATGGAAGATGACATTTCTGCCAATGTGTGACCCAGCTGCTCCTTTTTTTGTATCAATATTTCTCATGTAGATGACAGGAATGAGAAATTAGCCCACACTGGCTCTTTGGCAAATTCAGGTGGTGCTTTAGTATGGTAAGAAATGGTTTATAATACATTACTTAGAAACTCTGCTTCTACTGTAACATTTTTATGTTTAGAAAATCTTTTAAGATATGTGGCTAGAGGTAGAAAAGAAGATTAGAACAGCCTAGTCTGTGATAAAGGAAAATTTCAATTCAACAGGACTGCTGTAAAGGCCCTTATTTATTTTTCTCAGCAGTTGCATTCACTCGCTTGCCTGCAGCTTTAGTTGCTGTGGAGGTTTTCTTCTGTAAATTCTTCAAAGTGATGGATTTTCCCTTTGAAAGAATGCTTGACTGTAGAGAACTACAGAAGTGTAACCATTTTTATTTTTTTCCTGTGCACATGTGATGCTTTGAGCTTTGAAAAGATGTGTGTACTGCCACCTCTTTTGTTAATTTGCATGCCAAGAGCCTAAAAATTTGCATTACTGGCTTCATACTCCACAACTGAAAGCAAGGACAGTGATCTCCCCCTCTTTCCAGTTAAAGGTCATCTGACATACATGCTCCTCTCTGGCTCAGGCTAGTGAGACATTCAGCATTTCGTGAATCAAAGAACAAGGCTCATTTTTATTGATTAAATGTTATGGTTGTAGCAAGAAGCAGTCGTGTACAAGGTGTTGCACATATGCACCCTCCCCAGTGCTTACAATTTAGACAGACAAAAGGCAAGAGGAAAAAAAAAAAAGCAACATTTTAATCTCTGCTTTAGAAGCAGAAGTCTATGGCAAAGAGCTGATGAGGAGAACTTGCCAAGATCACATCTCCCAACTGAATCAGCATCTTAACCCCAAGGTATTCCCACTCTTGTTGGTTCTTATCCTTTTGATGTATTCCAGGCTGTTAGATAGGTAAAAGTAATCATGTGTAAAGTTACAGCCTTGGGCTCTAAAAACGTAATGGTCAAAGTCCAAGTTCTCATTGGACATTAACACAGAAATAATTCTCTTATTTAAGAGTCTATACATAACAAAAGGTAACAGTCATTGCCCTGTAAAAATCAGTAACAAAGCACTTTAAATGCACACCTTTAGTCCAGGGATAATGTCAATCAAATCCCAGTACAATTGCTGTGAAAAAGCCATTTCACAGAAAGGAAAAGGTTGCAGGGTAGGAGCAGCAGCCTGGGACTCAGGACTCCTGAATTTGCCAGCTTTCTCTCACCTAAGCCCACCCTGGGTTCTGTGGAAGCACACCAGATTCCCACAGGACCAAGTCTAAATGCCAGTCGTGCACTGTGAATGTGTTAAATCAAAGGTTGCCTTTTACCACAGACACTATGGAAGCTGTGCTGAGGGTGCCCTTCCTCCTGGCTGGGTGTGAGAGGCAGCAAGGCTGCAGGGGTTGAGCACACACTGGCACTGGCCGTGCTTTGGAGCTGTGATCTCAGCAGGGGCAGCAGGGCCTGGCCTGATGCTTTTTCATCCCCATTGCAATACAGGGCTCCTTCGGTGCTGTGGCAGCCGTGGTGCCACAAACCCACTCTTTGCCATAAGCAATTAGAAATACCAGGCTTCCTCTGCAAGGCCCTTTTTCCTGACGCTGCTAAATGTCAGAGAAAGTTCAGTTCTAACACATTAGAAGACGCCTAAAAATACTGAATATTATTCATACGCTCAAAGAACTAGTTTTTATTGCAAGTGAAAAAGGTTTCATAATTAGAGAACAAAACATTCATGAAGAGCTACATGCAATTCATCATCTGAAGAATTTAAATCGTTTAGCTTCAGATAATTCAGCTTTGATCCATAGACTGTAAGAGTCAACATTTCCTGAGGTGTTTTCACAGACTTTTGAGGACAATCTTGAGTTCATTTGTCTGTGTGTTTGCTGCAGGGTCTGGTAAAACATTCTGTTACAAAACTGGTGGCTGCAATGGTAGGAGTGTTTAGATAGAAAAAAACCCCAGTGATGTTAAACTAAATTAACAAAGCTTTCATTATTTTTCCAGTCTCTGTTATGTACCTTTTAGTTTTTGGCTGTAGCTAATCAATTTGAATGTTCATCTAAGTTCCGACTTAAGGCAATGAACTCTTTAAAATGTCTTATTTTGCATTTTTAAGATGTTATTGTGTAATGCATGTACATTAAGAAAAGTTTTTGCTTTTGGGGATAGAGTGCATCTTTAGAATCTATTTTGCCTCTCTGACACCCAATATAACCTTTGAAAGATTAACTCTTGAGATAGCTAATAGGTTTCCTTTAGGACAGCCAGATCCTGTCATTCTTTATTGTATTCTTTGGCATGAGGGGGATTGGTTTTCCTTTTTAAATATGAAAGATTTCTTTAAATAACATTTAGGTTTGGAAAAAGAAATCAAGTGTTGATCAATTGAATGCAACAAGTATATAATATCCTAGAAGCTGTTCCACCCATTTACCTCTCCTGTGATCTGAAAACCTTTTAGACTAAAGAGAAAGTTTAAACACTAAATTTAAATTACAATTTTGAAAGAAAAAGAACAACTGTTCCCTAAGAAGTATGTCCCTTATACTTGTTAAAAGGTGAGCTCCTGGACCTCTTTGTTAAGAAAGATATGGATTCCTCACTCATGGCTCCTAAAGACTAAGAATTTCTTTCACAGTGCCTTAAATTTCACGGTAAATATTCTAGGACAACCCTCTACCCACTGTTGTTATTGCTAGCTCACATCTCTGTCATCCTCAGAGTTGTCAGTCTGTATTTCCATGGTTAGAATGTTTATTTTTTTTCAAAGTATCTGGCTCCCTCCATGGCCTGTGTCCATGGACAGCTGGCATCTTCCATGGTCACTCATTACTATAAGGAAACACCTTTGCAAACATTAAGTCAGGATTGTGCCAAGCTGTATTTTGGATTTGTGCTGAACACACAATAATATAGATATTAAGAGTAATATGGATAATATAGAGATATTTTTCCTATGCCTGAGCAGGGCTTACATAGAGACAAGGTCTTTTCTGCTTTTTGTATGGCCATGCTGGTGAAGAAGATGTGGAACTGGGGAAGAGACCCAGCCAGAACAGATGACTCCAACTGACCAAAGGGATATTCCAGACTATGTGAAATGCAGCTCAGGATATAAAGTGAGGAGAAGAAGGAGAAAGGGAGATGTTTGGGGTGATGGTGTTTGTCTTCCCAGGTAACTATTGCACATAGTGGGGGCCCTGCTCTCCTGGAGGTGACAGAACACCTGCCTGCCCATGGGAAGCAGAGAATTAATTCTTGTTTTGCTTTGCTGGTATGCACAGTTTTGCTTTCCCTAAGAAACTGTCCTCATCTCAACCAACAAGTTTTTACTCCTGTGGTTCTCTCCCTGATCCCACTGCTGGGGGAGTGAGCGAGCGGCTGTGAGGGGTTAAACCACAACAGTTCTTTTTCTCCTCACAGTTTTCATTTCTCTGTTTTGCTTGAACAGAGCACCTTGAGAGTGCCTTGGAAGAGCTACATCCAAACGAGTTCTCCAAAACACATTTTCTGTGTCTTCCTTTATCTGGCTGAAATGTGCCTCACAAGTTAGTCATGTATGCTGCAGAAGGCCGGAGACTGCGTACAAACATGTTTAATGAAGCTGAACACTGCAAGCATAAGCAGCAAAAATACTTTGTTTACTTAACATTTATACACACTCAAGTAAAAGCTTGTTACGTTTGGTTGGCTAAGCTTGTTTTCAAAAGGGACCTAGAAGGCTGAAAAAGTTAAACAAATCAACATATGCATAACAACACAATCATTCATATTAGCATTCTAGTTAAGTCAATGATTAATTCTCCTTTGAGGACGAAGTGGTGGTAAAACAACTCTAGCCTAATATCTAGTGGCAATATTACAGTCAACTCAAAATTCCAGATTATATCAACACATGCCTTTGTAATACAGGAGAAACTCTCAGACCTGAAGTTTAAAAGAGAAATCTGAATAACCATATGCTTATTTGAGTATTTAAATGTAGGTTGAAACTAGCTAACCTCCACCACTGGCTTGTAGATATCTGCTCTGTCTGCAAAAAGAAAGAGGTCAGTAGACTTTCCTACTGGCTTTAAATGGCTGAACTGGAAGTGCAGGATAATGTCACAGCTGCAGCAGCAGAAAGGGAAATTTCTGAAATACTTTGGCTCTTGTCAGAAATTAATATGAACTCCAATGGGAAGATGAGAGACACTACAACAGTATCTTTTTGAAAACACGACTAGCTGCTCTGTCTTGGACAGTGTGGGTATCTGGGATGTTGCAACTGAGCATTGAATTAAGGATGGTGAGGTTTTTCCCTGCTGATAAAGAGTTCTCCATCCTGTTTGTCAGTAAAGATTGCAATACAACAAAGTATTGCCCAGCTGGGAGAAAACTGAAACCTTCTGCAGCAGGTCATGCTGACTCAGAAGACAGGAAACTGAGCCCTTCCTCTTGGAGACAGTGAAAGATAGTATGGGATGCCTCACGTGGATCAAGAGAGCCATCACAAATGCCTGGAAAAAGCAGCTTTCCACATATTTTAGTTAGTGGCTACACCCAAGAGGGAATTTCTTCTTTCAGCAGGCCTGGAGAATGGTACTTCCAATATCCAAACCAAGAAGCTGAGGTGGCAACCCTTATTTTCTTGCTCTGTGTCCTTAAATATGTGCACTCCAAGGTCACAAAAAGGCTTACTTACAGTTCCTTGAGGCTTATTAACACTTCTTACCCTGCTCTCCCCTCTCTCCAATTTTCTTTCTAGGGAAAAGGGATTTACTGAGAATGACCATGGACAATCTTGTGCTTCAGAGATGGAAACAGAAGCAGATGAGTTAATGGATGATCTAGTGGCTTCAGATAGAAATTGGCAGGCAAATAAATTCTATGCTGCTATAACTCCCTGAGAAACCTGATCTGATATCCTTGCTAGGAGCAAAAGTTTGGACTGGAGATCTTCTGTGGCCGTTCCAAACTGAATTATCCAATCATCCTAGGAAAATGAGGAATCTGCTTTACAGAAACCAGTGAAGATGTTAGGATTGAAAAGATGGTTCCCATTTAGAAAAAAAAATTATGTATTTTGAAAAGATCCTATTAGGCCAAGTATTTTACAGTCTGAAGTGAGGTAAACCTGATAGATGAACTTCTGTTTTTCTAATGTGAGCCTATAGAGAGAGCAGTGTAAATCTTTCAGCATTGATGGAGTCCTACAAGATTCAGCTGGTTATAACCAGGACCACATTTTTAATTGGGGAAGTGCAGAAGAGAAGATTAAAAACATTGTTAAGAAGTTTTTACATTAACTTTGTTTATACGGAAAAGTTTCTTTTAAAAAATGGGCATTTGCAACCTCATGTTATCTATACATCAAAGGAAAATATATTTGCCTTGATTCTAAGGTAAGTTTATATGGTTATGAAGATCTTCATGAACAGGTGAGGTAAAGAAGAGAGAGGTTGTGAGTTCACATTTTTGCTTTAATATTTTCCACTTCCATAATCTCTTTTATGTAAGGATTTCAAAGCACTATATGGACATTAATGAATTAAGCCTCACAGCAGTCCTGAGAGAAAAGATAATGATTTAAAGATTGAAAATCAAAGAGATGAATGGATATAAATGGGAAATAGCCTTCTTAAAATATCATATACTATTCAGACCATATGGAAAATCCTGTTTTCCTCTTTCTACTATCCCATGTGCCTTCAAGGCAATTCACAGTGATGGAAAATTTGGTAAGAAGTGTTTACAACTGTTTTTATACAGACAGATTGGATGCAATGACAACATGGTAGCAGAAATAAACAGGGAATAGATCAGACTGAAAAAAAAAGGTGTTGTTTTGAGCATGTTAAACTTAATTTTGGCCTTTAGAGGTAACAGATTTTACAGAACACTTTTGTACTGAAATGGATTTGCTTTACAAATTACCACATTCAGGACTATATGAAGTCACTTAGCTAAGACAGTAGAGTTGGAGAAATGCTCTCCTGCTCAGGATCAAACCCAGTCTCTGAACACAGAGGGCACAGCAAGGAAAGGAGTCCTGGTTCTCACTGGAATGCACAATATACAGTGTATTTAAATGCACTTACCTCTTTAAGAACCGGCTGCATTCCTGTGCCTTTGCTAACCTGACAAGTTTTGTATACAAATAATTCTATTGATAGCTGGCAGGATTCATCCCAAAGGATGCAGAATCGTGTGCAATGATGAAAGCAGTGTCTTTCAGAAAGGAGGCAAAGCCTTTGATGCACAGGGACATGAAATTTCAGGAGGTCTGTGAAGTCTTGCAACTTTTCTTCCCCTTTTATGTTTCCATTGGTCACAGATACACTTTCCTCTCAAGCACATTTGCAGTTCTTCAAGTAAAAATTCATAAGCAGAAGCCAAAGGGGAAGTGCCTTGTATCTTCCAAGGAGAGTATGTGCTGTAATCAAGTAATGAGAGATTCTTCCTGATGTACAGCTTTCATTCAATGCAAGAGTCAACAGTCATGTTAAGGGCATGTAATTTCCTAACTCAGAAGTTCTTGCTGTCCTGAGGCATAAGGAAATAAACCTCTTTGCAATTAAATTTTTTTCCAAATTGTTTTTTTTTATTCATATTTTTATTCATTTTATTCATTCAATGAATGGTTTTTTTATTTTTTGTGTATGTGCTTACAGAGAAAATAGCTTCACATCATTCAAGAAAACCTGCAATTACAAGTGGAAGCTCATTTCACACTCTATATAAAGCAAACAAGACCTGAGTTATAATATATGCATATTAGCCTTTATTTACAATTATAATAATCAAGCTTCAAGATGAACATCTAGGAGCAATTTTTTTTCCTGTGGGAGGGCATCTATCCCTCCAAAACTTCGCTAAAGTCCTAGAAAGTAAAAGCAGATGCACCAAGTCGTGCCAAAACACAGTTTTGTTCCAAGTCCTATCCCTAGCAGAGCTCAGTAACCAAAGTCTGTGAGGAGACACAGGAGCAAACCATGCACAGTTATATTTATGTACTGTGTAGTCCCAGCTTCCAGCAATTTGTGGCTCATAGCTTGAGCCAGGCAATGCCTCTTGTTCCTGTATCAGAAAGGAGAGTAAGTGAATACTCCCAGGGCTTCTTCTGAAAATAAACAGCTGGGCATCACAGGCACCCAGGCATCCCACACCATTTCCTCATCTCTTTCCACTGAAATAGGTAAAACTGTGTGTGAATTCCCACTGGGATGCAGGGAGAAGACAAAGCAAATTTCTGCCCAGTGAAACGACAGGAAGAAATGGGTCTGAGCTGAAATACAGGAAATTTTTATAGTCTTGGTTTGGTTTTCTGGGTTGTTGTTATTTTTTTGGTTTTTTTATTTTTTGTGGGTTTGTTGGGTTGGTTTTGCTTTTATTTTTTACTTTAAGTGTGATCAAATGCTAGGACAGGTTGCTGCTGTGGCTGACTCTGTTTGAGCAGAGGGCTAAACTAGATCAACTCCAGAGATGCCTTCAGCTACTCTGAGTAACACTCCATGAAATACCCTTGGATAGCAGATAGTTGTGTGTTGCAAAAGAATTTATATTCTTTCTGGCTTGAACCAGAACTTGAAACTTAAACTTCTGCAGCCCAGGCTCTTGTATCCTGTAGAAATGAAAGTCACATTCATTCCCCACAGCTTCACAATTAAGATATTCCCCCAATACACAGCTTCACAATTAAGATATTCCCCCAATATGTGGATAAGACTATTATCTGATATATTTATCTTCAGTTGTCTTATATGAGCAAGACAACCGTCTTTGAAATAGGGGCTGTTCTGGCAAAAAATTCTCTTTTTTTCCCAAAACCTTTTGTGTTTTATGCCTGTGCACTAGCAGCTTGATCCTTGTGCCCCAGCAGTTTGTTGTCAACAGAATTTGAATTTTTCAGCTACAGAAGTACAAGCAAAAACTTGAACAAACAGTTTTAATGACTGGTAGTGAATATAAGATAAAAAACAATCTCTCTGGGCCTGCAGTGTGTAGATTATACGTAGGCAAAAAAATACATAGAGAAGGAAAGAAATGGAAGCTTTCGAGAGGTCTGCAAAATTCAAGCTCCCAAACTGGGCTTCACCACTAAAATCTTGACTGCTCGATAATTCTGTGACCCTATAGTAGCACACACACATAACAACGACTAAAATGCACATCAAAGACAGTTTTAATCAAATTTTGAAGAATAAAGGAGACATGTTTATTCCCAAGACAGGTTAGCTGAATATTGAGTTGTCTTCTTGTTCACTCGTGCTGCTGTCAAATCCACCTGCTGTGGTCTCTCTCTTTTTTCGTAAACTACCAATGGTTGCTAGTTATCACACCTTGTCCTATTTAAACACTATATAATCAAATTTTCATTTCTGCTAACAGGAGCTGTCTTTCTTTGTTTGCAAGTACCTGCTCCCATGCTAATTGAATCAGTTCAAGCAGTTACAGAAAATTAAAGGCCATCCAAACATTAACCAAAACTTATTGGAGTGCCGAACAAACCTACTACATTTACTTTATACTGGCAGTCCTAACCTGTAACACCTTTAAATGCAGGATTTGTGCAGGGAGGAGGGAAGAACAGTTGCAGGTGAACCCCAGCTGGGCAGGTTGCACTGAACACCTCTGGATAAACCAGTTGTTACCACGAGAGCTGAGTGAACCAGGCAGGAGGGAGCGTGAGAAAGAGCAGGAGTCACAGTGTGAACTGGGCCTGCCCTCTGCAGTGCTCGTCACTTTGGTGGCAGCACATGCCTCAGGGGAACATCTTTCTGCCCTTTTATACACTGTTAAAGCTGAGGAAGAGTAGAAGAAAAAACAAAACCTAAAGAACCTCAAGACACAAGGTAACCACGACGGGATGATGTTTATTTTGGCCGAGTTCTTCTTTAGAGTCAATGTCTCCGAGGCTTTTTAAAGGAAGGGATATTTTTCTTTCTTGAAGAATGAAATAAAATTAATACCAATAAAAAGTCCCTATATTTCTTTGGTCATTTCACTTGAAATCTAGCAACAACTGCTTATGCCTCACAGGAGAAATTTCTCTGTGGGAATTGCATGCAGAGACCAGGTCCTTGAACACAAAAAGAATCAATACCCTAAACTGCTTAGTCAGTCCTGTAAATACAAACATGCTTGCCTTTCTCACTTCCCGACTTAATTTATTAATTTATTTTTGTTTAATTTTATTATTTTTCTGTCTGGGTGGGGGAGAAGGGGAGTGGAGCAGAGAATGTTATGACTATTGACCTGAGACAGTCTCCTGGAAATAATCTAACAGCAGGGAACAGCAAGTCCTTTTCAAAACCAATGAAGCAAGAAAATGCTGTTGACCAAGCTATTGTGAAAGATTTGAGGAAGGGGAAGGGGGGAAAATTAGGGAAAAGAAGGAAGAGAAGGGATAAAACTGTGCCTTAGACTCATATTGATTATTTCCTTTAAAAGAAGTCCACATATTTCCAAGGCCATCATTTTTATGGGATCTCTGTCATAACTACCCCTTGTTCCAAAGAGATGCAGTTCTTAGCAGCAGTCAGACGTCATCCTTAGGTTTATGACTGCAGGAGTTTTGCTCACAGCATGCAGTGCTCCACAGCCTTGGATTTTCCTTGATCTGCCTCTCCTCACAAGGCCCCGTGGTAGCTTGGAAAAACAAGACAGCATTTCTGTTGAGTTAATATCTCTTCATGTCCTTCTTCAGGGGAGCTCCATGGATTCTCACTGCCTGAGACGTGAGAATTCTGAAATCTTAACGTTTATTTAAATGCATTTTAATTGAGCATAGCTAACAGGAGCAAGCAAGCAAGCAAACCAACCAACCATATTCCATGTTCTAATGAGCTCAGCAGCATTGCCAGGACCATGTTCCCTGTGAAATTATGGCCTTGGAGAGGCCCTGAGGGTGAGGAGGACCTTGCTCAGATGTGTTTTGTAACTTCAAGATGCTACTGCCAGTCCCAGCTGGGCCAGTAAAGTTGGTCCTAGGAGCACAGGTAGTACAGATACTAACAATTTGTTTTCTTCAAATGCTTTTTTCTCTACAAAAACCCCTTTTGTTTTTGAATTACAATGGACAATACTGATATATTGTTGAATCTGTATCTAACAGTAGTTAAAAACTTAACGAAGTACCTACATAGCTCTCAAATAAACAACATTCACATTCTTAAAGAACTTAAGAAAGACTGTAAATGGTGGCTGCGTGAGAGAAACTTCCCACTCAGGACTGGGGTTTTGTTTGTTTTTAATGATCTTCGGGTTCTTTTTGCTGATCCTTCATTCCTTTTGTGCCTGTGCACAGGCACATGGAATAGTTTCTCACTCAAATACAAAAGTCTTGATGTTAATTCATCTTTTGAGTTGATGCATTTCCACTGAAAGCCAAGAGACTGAAATTATTATTGTTGTGGCTGGCAGTCCATCAGGAGCCTGTAGCTGTGGGTTTGACTTTCCTGATTCCTCGTCATTTTCCCCAGATCAGGTCCACTAATCTAAACTGTACATAAACAAAGGGAGGTTATTGTTTGTGAGCCTTAGAAAATTCAAAACTGAAGCAGTGTATGAAGTCTGGCTTTTATTTATGGTATCTGTTGGTGAAACAGATGCTATTTTCCCACTACATCATAAAGGAGAGTGGAGTCCTGCTCTAAACTGTCAGAACTGTTCTATTCTTTCTACTCAGATACGTGTAGCCACTACTCACACAGAGAAACTTTGTGAATAAGTTAGCACATATTTACATTTTTAACTGTGATACCACACTTCAGAATTCTTTTTCTAAGGACAAATTCCATGCTTATTTCAAGAAGTAAAAACTGAAACAGAGGAGGTCGGTTTTAAGAACTTTGTGTAGTTATCTATAAAAGAAATTTCCTCTACTGTATCAGAGGCAGAGGTTCTGCAGAAACACCAGCACCAATGTGCAGGGGAAAAAAAATCTGAACTATTGATGAAATAGTGAGGATACTTTTCCCCATGTTTAGGTATCAAATAAATAGCCAAGAAGATGTAATGAAAAAAAAATAAAGACTAAACAAAAAAGCCACAAACCACCTTTTGGGATGGAAGCAAGCCTGTGTAATGGAAGCCCAAAGGGTAATACATTCTGAAGCTGTAAGTGCTGAAAATGAAGGCTTAGAATGAAAGCAGCTCTTCAACCATAACTCTACTGTCACTAACATAAAGCTATAATCTATTTTTCCTATGTTCTCATTATTATCCAAGCACTAACTGTCAGTTAAGAAGATGTAAGGGAGCAGGAATTTTCTGTGGGGTGGAAATCTTTAGTCGCCTGTTTTCTTATGTACAGGGATGTTACAATTTTGTCATGGCTTTTAACTAATCTTGGGTTTACTGCTGCTGTGACAACCTTTTAAGGAGGTAGAATGTGAAATGAAATGATACTGTTACACTCTAATAGACTGAAAGGACTTTTTTTTAACACAAAATAGCAGTTTCAATATTAACACTGGAAAGGTTGAAGTCCGTATCTGTAATGAAATTGTAAAAGAAGCAGAAGCAAATTTGCTAGGTACTAGGAAGAGACACCACTTCAAGCTTCTGATACTTTTTTTTTTTTTCTTGTATTTTGAGGGCTGGCAGGTAAAATGCAACTACCTGGAGTCAAAGAATTCCTTTTGTTTACAAATTTTCTCATTAGTACCAGAAAGAATATTATATTTTTACCTAACTGTTTCACAGAAGATAAAACAGAACCATTGCAAAGGTAAATGATTTATGAAAAAGGTTCTCCTCATCCACCATCTGTCATTCTTTCATAACATAACTCCTGTAACAGTAGTCTCAGAGGTGTTCAAAACACTGTTTAAGGAATAAAATATTAATCAGAGAAAGAAAGAAAACAAAATACATCCATGAGTTTGCAGTCAATTTCAACCCACTGTTCATTTCATTTTCGTAACCAGACATTCACAAGGTTTCAGAGTTAAGGCAGATTATGGATTTTAGCAGGATACCTGAATTTTGAACTGACCAGAGAAGAAATTTGGATTCACTGTATTCTTTTACTTCCTCTTAGAGTGAAAAGAATATTTGTCTGCAATTCCTAGGATGTGTATAACATTTTATTCTTTTTTAAGAAGATGCATGGAAATGATAAATATATATATTGAGGTACTTTAATTTAAATTTCACTGTTTCCATGAAACATAAATGTACCTGACCAGAAGGGAATAAAATAGCTCTCCCTGTCCTAAAAGGATGCAAAGTTGAGTTCACACAAAAGTCTGTAGCTCAGAATAAACCATATGCTGCTTGTCCAAACAGGAGAAAATAGAGATTGTCTCTGGGGGTAATTTCTTACCAAGTTGCTATATTCAGGGTCTTCTACCTTGTTTACTTAGACCTAATACAGAACAATCTATTATATTTCGCTGAAGATATTAGATTTTCTATCCACTATTTAGGACTCTTGTGCACAAGAACTAATATCTCATTGACAAGAACTCTGTTCATTGAGCAAACTTATTTCGTGCTCTTTTGCACGGCTCTTAAAGGGATTAGGGCCTCCTTCATTCCTCTCCCTGCAACTGGAGAAATCATGAATACAGCAGCAAATCTTCAAAAAGAAGTTTTGCATGGGGAGAGCTCTTTGCATAGCATGAGCTGGATGACAAAACAACCCAGTCCTCATTTAACCACCAACATTTTCTTAAGAAATAGCCCAAATCATCACGTTCAAGTTTTCAATCCGTGTACGTCATCACCCACACAAGAAAAATGACATTACACCTCTTTGAGAGAAAGTGATTTAAAAATATCAACAGCAGAGTCTCAACTATGTTAACAGTAAGACTTAACTGCTTATTATACATTAATCAGTCTTAGACAGGGCTTTGGGTTGGGGTTTTTTTTAGTTAACAGTAAAATGAAGGAGTGAGGTTTAGGACCCAAAGTATTCTCATGCCTAAGAGTTTCTGTGCTCTCTACTCTGTGGGTAACCAGGCAATAAAATCCCTCGGTCACCCACAAGGAAGGCACTCAAGGCTGCAGTCATGCATCCATGCATTTGGGTATTGTCTTCCAGTTCCTCAATTTCACACTTTGCTAGAAGCACGCGGTGACAGCAAGTTTCAATTACTCACATCTGAATCAATATTGATGAGCCTGAACTGCAGCATTTGAATCTGCACTTCTGATATGGAGACAGTGTCCTTTTGAATTTTCTAATGCTGTCTGGTTATCCTTATTTTGAACACAGCTTTCTGCATCCTAAAGAGTCATATTAAAGCAGGAACACAGCAGCAGATGCATTACTTACTACAAATCCTTTAAGTGTGATAGCTTTTCTTAGCAAAGAAAAAACATTTCTTCCCTTGACCTTAGGAGAAATGAAATTCATCCCCTGCTGCCATAAGTAATGACAGAAAGTAGTGTTTTAAGATACTAAGTGGTTGCTCTATTTATTCATACCCATGGAAATTACACATTAGCTTGCCATGTGCACAAATGGATTCACATCCATAAATCACAAGTAAGCCAGCAAAGTTTACTGCAGTACAGTTAACTCACTTTGGGGGCTTGTCAGTTCTGCTAGCATCACCCTCATTGCCTCAGAAGATGGGAATCAGTCCAAAGGATCATCCAAGGAAGCACAGTCGTGCAGCGTATTACTACAGCAGCCCTTCAGCTGATATAGCAGCAGCTAACCAGTATAGACTTCCAGCCTGGAGCCATTTCTACATGAATACAGGTCTGAGTTAATATAGCCTGAGCTAAACTTGCTCTTAGCTCACCCAGAAATAGCTTAGTGGCCAGGAAGTCCTAGGTCCAGGACTAGCTTTTCTGTTACTTTATGATCAGGAAAAATAACAGCCACAGTGAGTACTTAATGGTCATCTATTCTCTCCCACATTCCCCTTGCTCCAGGAAAACAAAGAAATATTGAAACATGTCTGCTTCTGGAGTTCACTTAACATTTCTATAATTATCCCTGCTGAGAAAATAATTTTAGAGAGGGTTGGGTTTTTTTTCCACAGAGAAGGGAAAACAGATTAATTCCTTGGCAGCAAAATTCTAATTAATCAAAAATGTGGCTCTATTCATACTTAGCTTCTTCATTGCAATAAAATATCAGATGTTTACTGCTGAAATTATAGTCTTGATTCAATGCAGAATCAGGTGGCTCTCAAGATTTAATTGTAAAAATAAAAATTACGAGTGTTTATCTTGATCTGTGATGCAGTGATTACAGAGAGAAATGATTCAACATGAGGCAGGACTTTCTGCAGGCAACTGGAGAAATGTGCTTGTCTCCAACCCAACAGCCACCCTGGCAAACCATCCCCAGGAACTGGCTTTGGACCCGCTCAGCCTCATCCCAGCAATTAGGTGAAGGAAAACAAAATTTGCAAGAGCAATCTGGCCTGAGTGTAAAGGCCACTTAAGACACTACTAGCACTGCCACCAAGGCCATTGGTGTGGGTTTTGGTACACAGAACTTCCATCATGCCTTTTCCAATCCATGGTCAGACTGCATTTCCTTTGGGAGCACATCTCTGCTCTCAGAAGCTCACAGAATAGGGAGTTTTTGTCTTCTCATAACTGCATGAACCTGACCCTGCTTCCACCCACATCTACTGCTCAAATCAGGACACTGAGTCATTTATTTAATTGCTTGATAACTCGTCCCTCAGTGCTAGTTTGTGCATACTGTAAATTCTAAAGGAAAAGTATTGAGCTTTGCTTACCTGATAGTGTCTCTCTTTGATCATGTGTTCAGATGAAATCCAGCTGTTGAGATGTGAGCTAAAAACCATCAGTGGTGCTGGCTTCCACAGATTTGTCTGTTCTGCCACAGATTTCTTGAATGTGGGGAAATGGAGAACAGAAAGATGTGTCTGAACCTTGCTTTTCCCCACCCCTCAAGATAATAAACCACTCCAGAATTTGCCTTTCCTTAATGTAAAGATAGTAATTTAAACAGATTAAGAAAGCAATGGGTGTCCAGGCTAAAGAGGATGAATAAAGAGGAATATTCTTGCTACTACAAGCTCCAGAGATGGTGAAAAGCTGAGCTCTTAACATACTCAGTAAGCTGTGCTCACCTTTCCAGGCCTCTGTAATTTTGATAAGCAGCACCTTCTTTCCCTCGGGATTTTTTACTCTACAGCATCTCCTAGTATAAAGTGCCTCTTCTCCATCCCACAGAATTCATCCAGGGAAATCCTCCCTTGTAAGACAGTTGAAGTTCTTCTCTACACAGGGACATCTAAACTTCTCTGTCCTGTTTCCTTATGACAACCTTAAGCACAGGAGAACATTCTTCTGTTGAAGCTCTGTCACTTGTAGAACATAAGTGACTTTTTATTAGGACAGAGAAAGAAAGGCATTGCAGTGGAAAAGTGAGGGCATCCACCTGCCATTCTTGCCCTACACTGAACATCATGCAGGTATTTTGTGTGAAGTAATCACTGAAGGCACCAGGAGTACCTTCTCACAGTTAAAGGTGCTGTGACACATTCTAATTCTTTTTCACTCTTTGGCTCAATAAATCTATAATACAGAAAGTTTAAAATGATCCCAGGCATAGCCAGAGACAGCAGTTTGAGGCTGGAATGGGAAGCTGGAATGTGCTTGGCTACGGGGAAAAGACTCAGTATCTAAAGTCCACAATCAACTGAAGGGAGCAAGAATTCTAGAAAATCTAAGGCCATCTTTCCAAAAAGCACCTAATTTCTGGAAAATCCATCCTTGTGCATGTTGTGGTGGTGAGCACCACAAGAAAACAGACTCTATTTCAGCTGATGCTCCTGGATTGTGCCGTAACTCAGACAAAACACAGCAGGAGGAAATGGGTGTGAAACCAGCTGGTCACTGCCCCAGCCTGGTGACAAATCACACATTGCAGAGCATCATTTCATGCCACAAAGTTCTCTGAAGAGCAGCTTCCCTTCCTTAAGCTAACACGGAGAAGGCATCGCTGGCTGGCTGGCGAGGATGCTCAGCGAGCTTCCCTCAGGGCAGACGGCCCTTGGAAAAGGTGCCTGTGAACCGCCCATTGTGCATCACCTCGGAGCTCAGCCTGCCGAGTGGCTTTCCAGGCCCCTGTCATTTTAATGGACAACTCTCCATCGTGGCTAAACACTGTTCCAGTCCCTTCAGGGGGAAAAGGGAGCCGACGCTGCACATCGCTGCTACCTGACTGACAGGCGGCGTTCTGGAGTACAGCCAGCAGGGAATTCGCAGTGAAAACCCCCGTTCATCACCATCGTCACTGCGTGCAGGATTTCCCCGTGTCAGGTTATTCAGAAGGAAAAACAGGCTCTTTGTTAGAGCACCACACATTTTCCTGCATTCTCCAAGGGGGAGGAAACAAAATAGAACAAGATAGCTAAGAAATGAATATTCAAATGCATTTAAAGTTCTTTTTTTTTTCCTTTGTGTCTTCCCAAGAAAATATCCTCAGAGAATTATCATCTCTGTGAAGGACTGGCAAGGCTGCCAAGCAGAGAAAACGGAATTTTATTTTGATGGGCATACCACAATGTGTATTTGTCATCCTCTGTGCCTTCCTGGAGCACGAGTATTACTGCATTGTACTGCCTATGCCAAAAGCCTTATCTGGAATATTGTAATGCCCAGAGAGAACCCTAAAATGTATTTGTCTAGTTATTAGCTTTGATTGCTAGCCTTTAGGCAGAAATATAGTAAAAAGGTAATAAACACAAGTTTCCTTTAATAAAAGAGGACTGTAGTGATCTTTTCATGCAGTTTTAGGTAATGTATATTTGATGATGCACTTTTTTTCCAGGACAAGTATTTCAAGAGAGCGAAACATAGCTTTAATATTAAAAAAGCACCACCCTTTAAAAACTTGATATTAACAAAATTTTTTATTTCTCTTGACTTCTGTGATATTTTTATCAAAACCTTCATTTCAAGGCACTGGTAAATTATATTTTACTGTCATTTTACATAACAAAACTTGTTAATCACAACATGAGGTTAAACTGATTTTAACAGCAAGAATCACTAATAGGTTTTGAAAAAGAGCACTTGAAATATTTTGTCTATAAAATATTATTCAGTTATTTTATAAACTGGAACCCTCAGGAGCCCATTGCTTGGGGGTCATGCATCTTTAAAGAGTCTATGAAATTTAAAGATCAAGCCCCTAATTCTTCTTGCTCACTCTCTTGTCCTCACTCACCTCTGCCAGTTCTTCTCATTAAAAGTAAAGTCTGACTGCCATTAGAATTCAAAGCACTAAGTATTTCATATTAATAACACAAAGCTCTGCAAAATTTCTCGTAGGTTAGAATCGCTTTCCAGCAGCCTAACAGGCTTCTAAGCAGTGTAAGCTCCACTGGGATTTTAACTAGAACAACACAGGCTAGAATTTATGAGTGAAACCCTCCTGACCATCTTCTGTGTGCAAGAGTGGACACGTGTCAGCACTTGCTATGCCAGCAAGTGATATCTTGGTATCACTTTATCTATGCAGCAAGAGATTCAGTGAGAAAGTTATAATGAACCTCTGAGCATATTTAAGGAAAAACAACTGCCAGAGATTAAGGCAAAGATAATTACTACTGACGTGTTTAATCCCTTCATGGCAGATGAAATAATTCAGCTTGGTTGAGATGCTACATACAGAATATAGAGGAGTGTTTCAATAGAGATGGCATTTGGAGCAGAAGATGGCAGGTGCAAGCAAAGTTTATTTCTGGTATTATGGGCTTTGTGGTGGATTTATTGCACTCAAGCAGCATTCTCATAGGGGAAAAAAGGAAAAGGTTATGTGTGCAGTGCTGAACAACTCTCTTTACATGCAAAAGACATGGAAAACTAGCTAATGGAGAGAAAAGTCTGTGTTCAACTCAAAGCAGAATTTTGCTTTTAATTGCACATGGAAGAAGCTCAGAATCCCCTATTCCCTTTATGCCATTATAATGCATGCTGTTCCCAAGCAGCCAGGAATTTTTATTACCCATTCCACAACATGGAATCCACAGCACAGACAAGCTAAGAGTCTGCCTTTCATATCTACATATTACAGGGAAAACTGGATACAGGACATATGGCACTGAATACCTTTGGAAAAGCAGAAGGTCGTTCTGTAGACAATCCTTTCAGCTGGGAAGATGGAAGAAGGAAGGAAAGAGGAATGCTGAGTCCTTGTCCAATGTGATCAGTTGTAACCACAAGCTCAGAGATAATTACAATGCACACTCCTGTCCCTGGGTGGGGTGCCTGCCATGTACTTGTTGTAGGCACCTCTTATGGAGTGGGAGTACCCAAGAGCAGGCTTAAACGAGGGTCAGTGTGGAACTAATGAGCCATCAGAAGTCAGAGCAAGAGAACCTACAGAGCAAGAAGATGAAAAGGTGGCCCAAGTTAGAAAGGCAGAGCTGGGCAGAAGGTTTAAGTAAGACATGTGAAGGGCAAACTCAAAGAAACAGCTTTCAAATATGATATGGTACGAGAACTCAGGAAAAGGAGAATTACACCGACGTGGAGAAAAATCTTCAAATAGAAAATACTACTAACATTCTCAAACTAAATTCCTTCCTCATGTAAATCCTCTGAAACCAGTCATTTTGCAGTAGAGGAAAATGTCTTGATGTGAATGCAACATTATTCCAACTCAATGAGTTACAGCAAACAATTTGACGGGAGAATATTGAGAATCTATTCAGTTGAACTAGAGGGGTGAGGTATGTCTGTGCAATGTAAGTGTAGTCTGTTTTGTTAATCCCCCAATACAAAGTATTCTGCTATTGACATGCTATTGAAAATGACATGTGTCATTTCTCAGCTAAAGAGCTGAGGGGGGGAGGAATTTGTGTAAGAATCTGCATTTTAAACAGACATTAACTTTTGGATGTGCCTGTGCAGTAGGAATCCTCTTAAATAAGAACTTAGGTGCTGCTTGTTGACAAGAACAAATTGAAATCAGGTCTTAAGAAAAATGCTTCATAGTCTGCTTTAGGAATCCATGCTGGTTTCCACTACAAATATGTGACAGAACAAATACAAAATAAATGAAGCTTTTTCAGTAGCACATCACTTAGGGAAATAAGATCTTCCAAAGGCTCCCACAAATAACAGTATAATAGTAATCTTTTTTTTTTTTTTTAACACATAAAAATCTTGGGGTACATAAATTATTTAAAAAATGTTATCTTCTGCTTCAAGGACATGAAGCAAGCAGACCTTTGTTCCAACTTAACGTTTCAAGAAATAACTCTTGTGAAAGATTTGTCTGTGTGTTTCCCTTTGGTAAGCAGAATTCCTCTTAATTTCTCAAAAAGATTGACTCATTTAAATGGCCATGAGTCTCAACTCCTAGTAGAGATAACTCACCTCCGAAATGTTGAAACATGAAAACAAAATACTAAAATAATAATTAGATGGTGTTATCTGTGAAATGTTTGACTACAAAAAGTAAAACGCATTTGAAGTACAAACATGCTCTTCAACTGAGAACTCTAAACTCATAGCTCTAGATGTTCCAGAGCTAAGAAAGTGGCCTGTGTTTGAACTTAAACAAACACACATTTCTGAGCTGTTATCTTCTTTTCCTAATAATTCATCCTAGCAGGAAAAATACACCTACAGAAGTGAAGCACTGAAACACTGTGTCTCAATTTTTCTTCGAACCATGCTATTAATATTCTTGCAGTGTAGTTTCTGGTGCATGCATTAAGTTTTAATTAGCATTCCCTGAAATTAGCATGCCTGAAAAAGGCATTTGTTTGTTTAGGAATCCAGGCTTTCATAATGTTTTGGGTTTCTTTCCTTCCCAGCCTTCACCTCAGAGCTTGACCAGCTGATTTAATTTGCCTAATTTTAAAAGATAATGTAACAACTGAAAGCAAATAAACTCCAGTTAAATTGAATCAGCTTGTTCAATAATATGCCTTAATATGATTTAATTTTATGCAGACTAATGAATACAGAATTAGGTGGGGCTGGAGCACTCCACAGGGCCCTGTGGAGCAGGCACTGCCACCTCCTGACCCAGTGCCATGCCCTGCACTGAGCGCTGCTCCCGCACCTGGATTTGGAGCTGCCAATTATTCCTCCCCAGCACTTTTCCCTGCCACCACAGCAGTGCCCAGGCTGGCACGTGGCAGCAGGGATTCCTTTGGGTGCCTGCATGCAGCTACAGCTGTGTCTGTCTGCTGTGGGGCTGATCCTACTGACTGCCTGGGATATGCAGTTGCTCGGAGGAGCTGTGGATGCCCCATCCATGGAAGAGCTCCAGGCCAAGTTGGATGGGGCATTGAGCAAACTGGAAAGTGTCCCTGCAAGGGGCAGGAGGGTGAAACTGGATGGGCTTTAAGGTCCTTTCCAAACCAAGCCATGTTAGGATTCTGCAAGAGCATGCTGCTGCCTGTGGAGATATCTGACAAAAATCCAGGAGATCGCTTGTATTTTATCAACGCTGTAATTTCAGTCTGCCGTGTGTATTTGCCACCATTTGTATTTTCCCGTTTAATCTTTGAAAGGTTTGGGGAAGGGGTTTTTTGTTTTGTATTTTATTTTTTCCTTGTAAATCAGTTAAAAACACTTAGTGCTGCTCTACCCTGTACAGAATTCCAGATGTCATTTTGCTGGGTAAATGACACCACGAGAGCACAGCCCGCCAGCACATCTCTGTGAGGAGCAGCAGCCTGTCTTGCAGACGGCAGGAGTAAAAGAAGTGTGACCTCTAGTGAACCCAAGTGCTTATACCATCCCTGTAGGAGGCACAGCCTGAAGTTATCTGCATGCTCTGCAGAACTGTATTCGTAGCTCAGAAATGAAGATATATTTCTGTTGCAGCCCAGAACAAAGACAAGAGCAAGGAAAGGATAAATGTAATAATCCAGATTTCATCATGATTTTGAAGTGACTGGAGAGATTAACATTACAGCAGCATGTGAATAAGAAAACACTATGGTTTCTGACCTGAAACTACTCTGCCTTCTTTTCATTTTTATTGGAGGCAATAATTTCATGATTTATACTTAAATTATATCAAATATTTAACTCAATCTACTCAGACATTTGTGAGATGTTTGGGGGTCTGTTCGTATGATGGACAACTTGCCTAGAAGTACATACATGCAGAAGGCTGCAGTTTCTCCTTGAAAACCATTAGACATTAAAATTAAGATATAATAAATTAAAGTTATCAATTGCCTTTTAAAACTAACTTGAATAAAAGAAACATTACCAGAAAACTTGATGCTTGAAAGAGACATATGAAATAAACAGCACCACTTGCCAGGATTCCCACAATCAGTGTTTCAACAGTGGAACTGGATGCTGAACTCGAGGCATTTCCCTGCAAATCTCCCACTGGCAGCTAGGACTTTCAAATTCACAATTCCAGCCCTAGAAAGAGAAATAACAAAGTAGCTCCTCGAGGAAAGCAGTCTAAAATAGTCTGAGCACTCCAACAGCAGGGCATAAAGCTACAGAAAGTTCAGCTTTCTGAAGGTTGTAGAGATCACAAAATCTTTTCATTTCACATACTACACCATCAGTGACTTTTAATTTCTTTTTAAAACTGGAACTTTACAACAGAGTATTCTTAGAAATGTGATCGCTAAAGCCCCTTGCTCAGGACCACATTCAGAGAGCTTTTGAGTAACCCCAAGGATAAAGATTCCACCTGAGCATTTTGTAAATGGTCTTATACATGGAATTAACTAGTAAGAATGTCTCCAGTAAAATTCAGTGTCTATTTTCTCTTCATGTGAGCCATTAATTACAATTCCTCTTGACAGATGTGCATCACCACATCTAGGAAGCACACCAGCACAGGATGCTGAACTTTGCTGCCTTGTGATCACACTGAAACAAATCCACTATTGACAACATGTGTTTGTACAAGAAATACAGCTCAAGCAGTGCATGCAGAGCAAACCAGATTAGTGCTTTCTTTAGCACAATGCATTGCTAAAGCTGTTTCTGGAAGGAGAAAATGTCTACAGGCAGATGAGGAGGGACACCTAACTAGAATAGAGGCACTGGAAGCACTTAATTTCACAAATTCTTCACTTTTTTACCACTTTGTTGATGATCTGATTTGACCAAACCACTAGGATATGTCACACATTCTCTTTAATCCACATGATGATGCCACAAGTAACTCTTTAGCTGAACCAGCATAGATAAAATCACCAATCACTCTCCAACTCTGATTTCTGGCATCAGGTGGTGTCTTGATTCAGCACAATACTTGAAAACAGCAAACATCCCCCACAAGGATCATCACACAAAAGGCTTCAACGTTACACATTAAAGGACCCATTATTAACTTGCTACTGATGCCTTTGCTGGCCATGTCAGGGACATTCGAATTTTTAATCTTTGTTCTTTTTCCTTGAAGAGGTACCTGGCAGAAAGCGTAATTGCAGTTTCTCATGCAAGTCAAGCAGGAGCAGAGGGAGACACAGTTTGAATTGATGGCTGCAAGTGAGAATGCCCTTAACTGCCCCACATAATTCCACAATCTCAGAAAGGCAAAGGCACTACATGGTTGGGAGCGTGGTAAAAGAAGCCCACGAGTTATTAACAGAATAATTATTTAAGTAGATGTAATAACCTTGGAAATTCTTTTAACCTTTACTTTAAAACGTGTGATACTGTCGTAATGGGCAGCTTGTAAGGCTAACTTGGAGATCAGGAAAGAAGTCCCCTGAACAAAGGTCGCAAGAGTGTGCTGTTTGAACAGAGATAATGGCTTCTTGATTCAGTGATAAAGGTAATTTTCTAAGCTCAACGTAAATTAAATAAATATTCAAATGACAGCTTGAATGTAAAAAAGCCTGATTTTTTTCCTCCTGGTTTGATTTTTGAAACACGTGAGTGCTCCTCATTTAAGTAACTCAGATTCCATGGTGCACTCCATGTGGTCATGCCTGGCATTATAGAGGTAAAGAAAGAAATGCACATTATTTTTTTAGTATTTATATTCGTACTTCTTGTGAGTCACAAACCAGCTCTGGGTTACAACAACCACACCTTCTAGTGCACCTTTTATAGAAAGAAACCAATAGACAGTAATTGTATCAAAGCACAGACAAGGAAAAAGAGCAAATGTCCGCCCAAATCCCACTTTTTAAGGTGTGGTACATAGGCACTGCAAGAGAATAACTCTTGGTTGCTACACGGCTGGCGACACCAAGGTCACTTTAGGGTCAATTTTTTCATTTGAGTTTGCAAGCTTTCAGACTTCCCTTCTAGAAGAAATTACAGAGTTGCATTAAAAGGTTTGGAAATCTCGGCTCTAGAGTAAAAACCGGTGAGGTGGGTTTAAATCGCAGACTCCTGCCTGCAGAACAAAGGTATTGTAACCTCTGCGATAAGGTCAGGGGCAACCTTATCACTCTCTACAAGCCCCTGACAGGAGGCTGCAGCCTGGTGGGGGTCGGGCTCTGCTCCCAGGGAGCAAGGGACAGGACAAACTGTCCTAAGATGCGACAGGGGTTTTTGGTTGGGCACTAGGAGGAATTTCTTCACAGGAAGCTGATCAGACATTGGAATGGGCTGCCCAGGGTGGTGCTGGAGTCACTCACTCTTCCTGAAGGTGTTTAAGGAAAGACTGGACTTGGCACTCGCTGCCGTAGTCGGGCTGGTCATAAACTGGAATCGCTTATCTCAGAGGTCTTCTCCAGCCTGGTTGGTTCTGTGATTTGGAGACAAGTGGCACCAGATGGCTGGGACCCTTATCTGGGGGACACTAACACCCCTTGGCCAGGGGCGATCGCAGCGCACCTACCCAACTGCGAGACCCTCCCTGGCCCAGCCATGCACCTTTTATCCCCACTTTTCGCTGGGTGGAGGAGTCGCTCCAGCCGGTGCTCAGCCCCGGGCCCAGCCGTGGAGCTCAGCTTGGAGCTCCTGGCTCGGGGCACGGCCACAGTGTGAGATATTTTAAACGCGGAATGCGGTGTGTTTTAAACGCGGTGTGCTTTAAGCGCTGTGTTTTAAACGCGGTGTGCTTTAAGCGCCGTGTGAGGTGCGTTTTAAACGCGGTGTGCTTTAAGCGCCGTGTGAGGTGCGTTTTAAACGCGGTGTGCTTTAAGCGCTGTGTTTTAAACGCGGTGTGCTTTAAGCGCCGTGTG
>VZTB01002128.1:850921-927643 GCA_013397245.1 Thryothorus ludovicianus
TCGCCTCCTGAGGCGGTGGGAGAATGCGGCCGGCGGGCGGGGAGATGGGGGCCGGCGACAAGGTAATTCCTCCGGTGGGCGAGAGCAGCCGAACCCCGGGGCTGCCGCTTCCCGCGCGGCGGTGACAGCCCCGCTGCCCGCGCTCAGCCCCGCTGGGGGTGAAACTGCCTCGATCGCGCTTAGAAACCGCGGGATGGCAGAAACCAAGCGTATCTTACCTTCGCTTTAATTTACGTCCTCGACAAATTTCCTGAAACTTCACCTCTCGCGACCTCGATCCACGGAGACCGTTCTTCTTTCTGGCTCTCCTTTCCTCAGTTTTTTTTCCCTTAGCAGAAGGTGTGCGGAGGGGGCAGGCATAACGCTCTTTCAAGCCTGTTTGCTCCGGACTTTCTGTGGTGCTGTGACAGGGAAGTTGCGATTGGAAGAGGGTCCCCGCGGAGGTGGGGCGGCGCCGGGCCGAGCCCTCTTCCCTCACAATTCCAGGCTGGCCGGCCCGCCAGGAGCCGCGGGCGCCTCAGCGAGAGGGGCTCGGGGCCGCCACGGACCCCAGACCCATTTCGGGGGGGGTGCGGGGCCCGCCGCGCATGCGCGGGGACGCGGCGCGAAAAGCGCCGGGGGACTGCGAGGGAAAGCGGGAGGAAGCGGATCGGTCCCTGATCCCGGTCCCTGATCCCGGTCCCTGATCCCGGTCCCTGATCCCGGTCCCTGATCCCGGTCCCTGATCCCGGTCCTGATCCCGGTCCTGCTCCTGGTCCAGCCTGCCCGGGCATCCCTCTCCTTAGCTCTGCCCTCCTCTCCTCTCGTGTCCTATCTCGGCAAGCGCCGCGGTCAGCACTCCACCCCTCTCTCCGCTCCGCTCTAAATGAGTTTATTTAGAGTTGTTAAAGTTCACTGTTAAAAGCTTGTTAGCGAGCACTTCTGTGACTACTAAATACCGGGCAGATCGCCGGAGTTAAGGCGATTATGTGATAAAGGATAAGAGTTCTCTGACATGTAGGCTGGTGTCTGTTTAGCCCAACAAGAATTTATGAGCAGCATCACACCCGCTCCTGGGTCATGACATATTTCAGCCATTCCTTATAGCTCTCCACTGTGCATTAACGCACGTTCTGATTGTATCAGAGGAAGGAAAAGGAACATTACCCGAGGAACAAATGCCACAGCACCCGAGCCTTAAGCTACAGGCACAGAAATGGTTTCAGGGAAGGGACTCGTTGGTTCAGAATAGGACTGCAACCCTTGACTCAGAGCTACCCAAAAAATGCAATGGATCTCTATGCCCTTTCGACTGTTACTGATAAACGGATCATGGTGCACCTGGGTTTTAATATCACCGCTGTTCTTTTTCTTCATATGTAGGAAAATGAGCATTCTGAGCCATGCAAAAATGTACTGAAGACCCCTTTGAAACAAGTGGCTACCTCACATTTGGTGCTGACAGAGAGACAGCCTGGCTGTCAGCCTCTAACCACACCCCCAAAACCGAAGGAAACCCCTCCAGCAGATCCATGGACACCTACTTCCAACCTGAAAATGCTGATTAGTGCAGCCAGTCCTGAGATTAGGAGCAGAGAACAGAGAAGGCAACTGTCAGACAGTTCAAGTGAGGTCCTACAGACAAAACATTGTTTTCAGGTATGTTGTAAAGCTGTCTGTATTTCTTTTTTCTTATTTTTTTTTCAGTTAGCTGAGAGCTGTTTATTCAGTATAAAAATTATACATTGGCATAGCACATCTTTTTTTTTAAAGTTTTGGTTTTGGAGCATTTACCAAATATAAGGATATTGACTGGCTACATGCAACAGGTAACGTTCTGGTTTTATTTCACAGCTGCTGAGGACAAAGGGAGAACACTGGCCCTTTGACAGTGCTCACTACAAAGCTGTTAAATATCTGTGCTTACATATTGTCAAAAACCTCCCAATCTTTTTTCCTTATTCCCATGTAGGGACACTTATTGGGGGATGAATATGAAAAATCCCAGCAAAGTCGCAAAGAGAAAAGTCTTGGATTACTGTGTCACAGATTCTTAGCTCGATATCCTGATTACCCCAGCCCTTCAGAGAAAAGTTACATTTGCCTTGATGAAGTCACTGAAGAGCTACGTAAGTTGGTGTTCATCCTAGTAAATATTTCTTCATGCAAATTTGCCAATAACCTGCCATTTTTGCTAGTACATTTTTGCTTCATATAATTTTGGATGCTTATTCAGTTCTCAAATTTATTTAAACCCAGTTTTAAACTCCTCATTCCTTGATCAGTTATTTTTAAATGCTGATTTTTCCTCAGTGAACTGAACTGAGAAACTCTGAATTATGTTCCATATTGAACATCTAAATTACGGCTGATACTGCAAATACCCAGTTGTAGTTTTTTTTATTCAGAGATGATACCTAAGATTAATGGTTAGATTTTTGCAGCAGGAGCTATCTTTTCTCAAACTGAGCACACAGCTTCCTGTCTAATCATGACATCAAAGCAAGAAACTGCTCTATGTTCTTGATAACTTTCTCATTTTTTATCATTATTTTTTATGTTGCACCAATGATTTCTGTAGGGTCCGTGTTTCTAACATCAAGCTGAAGCTTTTTTAAATGGAAAGGTTATGGAGTTACATCTTATATATGGATAATAGTTATAAAAATTTTAAAGCTGTGATTTACATTCTTTTGTACTTTGTACAAAAGGACATATCTTTTACGAAATGTCTGGTCAAAACCAAGAATTTATCAAACAAATCAGAAGAGTGTACTAATAAAACAACGTGTAAAAAGAAGTTATAAAACCATTTCCTACCATGAGTTTCCAAGGTTATTTAAGGAGACAATCTAAATTCAGTGCAATGAATAATTAAAAATGGTCTGTTTTTTTAAACCCATGTAATGGCTCCTCTGGCAACAGTGAGTTTTATTTCTTAAGGAATGCTGAAAGCCAAGTACAAGTCTGGAACAGCAAGTCCCTCCATATATGAAGCAAGATTTGCTTTCCTTGCTGGCAAGACCTGTGAGGGCTCTTTTCAGTTTGTGCTATGGCATTGGCGAAAATGATTTAGAAGTTGATGAAGGGGCAGGGGAGGAATGTGTGCTGCAGGTAGGGCACGAGGGCAGGCGTTGGTGGTGGCAGAGATGTCAGGCTCTCCTTTCCCCCGCAGACGTGGAGCGCAGGCGCATCTATGACATTGTGAACGTGCTGGAGAGCCTGCACATGGTGAGCCGCCTGGCCAGGAACAGATACATCTGGCACGGGCGCCACAACCTCCCCCAGACCCTGCAGGCCCTGAAGAAGGTGGGAGAAGAGAACAAATACATACAGCAGATCCAGATGATCAAGAAGAGGGAGTATGAGCACGAATTCAATCCTGACGGTGAAAGAAATGAAGAAATGGCAAGTTGTTATGGCTCAAGTGAGCAGTCAGAAATGTCTTTTGTCGAGCTCCCAGGAGTGGAATATCGTGCTGGTAATAATTCTCTATAATGCCAAGAATAATGTGTACTTAAAATGATAAGTTTCTATGAACTTGGAAAAAAACATTTCTTAGCCTTCCATTTTTTATTTTTTTTTTCTGAGGTGGTGATGCCCCAAAGGCACCACAATTGTTTGTGGTGAGAGAAAGTGCTCTGCATTCTTTCATTTGCCTTATTCGTTCAGTTCTTACGATTTGTTTCTACATCACGTGAAACTATCAAATACACCAATTTATAATCCAATTGCCATTACCACTGAATTGTTATAGAAATCAGAAATTACTACTGAATGTTATAGAAACTTAAAGCATCAATTACTCAATTTGTTTTATGAACTTAGCTTTGATTCATGGAAGAAATTTTAATTAAGGGTTAAGCATCTTTAAGAGTAGAAGTTGACAGACAATGGGAAATGTGTATGTGGGATAAATCACCCTCCCTTCTTTGTAGTTAGACTTGATATCCACCCCATCATCTGTTTCTTGTCATGTAGAAACATGATTCTGGAGTCAGAATTGGCCCTGCCTAGCCTCTGTGTTATTCTTACAAGTATTATCACTGACAATTTTTGTCAGTGTTTTATGTTTGCAGCCAGTGTGTCACTGAGTACTTTAATCCTTTCTCCTGTCTGCTGCAGCATCAGTGAATGGCAGGAAATACAAGTCCTTACGAGTGATGAGTCAGAAATTTGTGATGTTGTTTCTTGTATCAACACCTCAAATAGTGAGCCTTGAAGTTGCTGCTAAAATCCTGATTGGAGAAGATCAGTTAGAAGACTTAGATAAAAGCAAGTTTAAAAGTAAGTACAACAGCAAGTGTAAGCTAAATGAATTATTCCAGAACTACTTCATATAGTGAAAAATACTGTCTTATTTTTCCTGCCACAAATATTTATTTGCGCCTCCAAAAATTCACCAAACACTGCAGTTTATAATTTTTGTATGGTCATTGATACGTAATGCCCACCTGAGAAGAAAAGTCCATTAAATCCTCCCTCCTGAAGCAATGTCACAAGGCTCCATATTGGTAATGATTTCTCTTTCTTCAAGCAGCTTGTCAAAGTTTTCAGCATCATTTCACTAAAGATGCCCCAGAATCATGCAAAATCTGTGTTCTGGCCACATAACTAACTTGGTAGAAATCTAAAGAAATTCTGTAAAAGTCCTGTGACCAACTTGCATGTCAGAGGAAGTGAAACCCTGTTCTTTAACTGCCAATAATTTCTTTTTTTTCTTTTGCCCTTCTTTCAGTTCCCTGCACACTTCCTCCCCTTCCTCTCCATTCAAATGAAATGGTATTGCTAGATCTAGATCAGTAGACATATAATAATTAATAATGTGCTGCTTTTCAAGGATAATTGTGGGTTTCATTGAAAGTTAGACTCTTCCTTGATTCTCAGATCCTTTTGTTTGTTTGAGGTATTTTTTGTTTTTGTTTGTGGTTTGGTTTGGGTTTTTTTTTTGTGGAATTGTTTCTACACAAATACTGATCCTTGCTGGTTTCAGTTCATGATTTCCTTTCCACTGCCTCACAGCAACATAGAGGGTGGGTGGATACTCAGTAGAGCTTTTTGCTTCCTTTTATTCTTCCATAGGAAGACCCTGTCTCACAATAAAAGCATTTTCATTTGCATTCCATCTACCTGTATTTCAAGTGTCAATCCCATGTCTTACCATGTTCTTGGTTATGCAGCCAAAAAATTCCATGACTTAAGCACGTTCACTTTGCTCTAGAACTCACTTCTGCCTTAAACTTTTCCCTAAAAGTTTCTTTTCCTAACTCAAACATGCAGGATGGTTATCCTGTTGGATTTTAGTGTCTCTCTTCCCTCCACTTCACATGTTTGCCATTGCATGTGTGTACCTGCCTTTTAATCTACCTATATTTATTACAGGATTTGTGTAGATTTGATCATTGCAGAGAAATTAGTTTTGAAAATGTTTTTTTTTCCATATTTAGTGTAATAAACTTGCAGTGTCTTCTGGATCTCTATCTATGTCAATCCTATTTTATGTGTAAACTTTGTATCACAAAATCATTTCATTGTATAAATACCTGTTTCACACAATTGTTCTTACAAATTTTAAAAGCATTTTCCTTTTAGCTGCTTAAAGGGTGTTACAACATTTCTTTATTTGATACATGCTAACTTGTTAATTGCAATAGCTATACTTTACACTTATTTCTTTTATTTCAGCCAAAATTAGAAGACTTTATGACATAGCAAATGTTCTCAGCAGCCTTAAGCTTGTAAAAAAAGTTCATGTTACAGAGAGAGGTAGAAAAACAGCATTCAAGTGGACAGGACCTGAGGTCTTGCCAAATACTCAGGGTATGTGTTGTGTCATTTCCTTTTGTTCTGCTGATGCTATTGATTGCTTTTTGTTTTCTCTACTAGAATTTTTTGACAAAAAGACAGGATAACTAAGCAGAAAATCTTTTATTAGTCACTGTCCTTGACAGCACAGCAACCAGTATCTATTAGCACACAGTGGATGTTCACCTATTGAGATTCTTGAATTTCCATGTTTGCTGCTGGTGCTTCAAGAATTATAAAGCCAGACTCAAAAAATGCTTTTAATTACTCAATCTGCATTTGATGCATATTTTTAAATTTTTTTCTGTTTTTCAGACACAAAACTTGAAACAACTTCTACAAGCTGTTCCCCGCCTATTTCAGAATCCATCCCTTCCAAAGAGCAGTGCTCAAAAGCCCTTTTTCCTTCAAAAGGAAAGCAAAACTTCACTCGGCATTCATCTCTAATAAAATTAGTTAAGAGTATAGAGAACGACAGAAGGAAGATCCAGTCTGCTCCAACAAGCCCAGTTAAAATAAGTGCCAGTATGTATCTTTTCCTGACTTTTCTTTTAGAAACTTCTTTTTCTTTGTTTTTAAGTCAGATGTAGTCTTGCATTAAATATTTGGGTTTGTCCTCTTCTCACAGGACATGCAGATGTGTGTGTGGTGCCTTCTTTCAAGAAATACATCTTTAGAAATGTCAAAAATATAGAAATGGCTGCAAACCTTCTGTTTGTCTAGAAGCACTGAATATTGGATCTTTTCTGAATTTGCTTTGTTGTAGAAACTCTGCTTTGGATCATACTATCTAAGCATTTCTGTATTCCAAAACATGTCCAGAAAATTACCTGTCAATGTTCATGTCCTTGCTAGGGATCTTCTCTGGGGCTTTAAAATTTGTTTGATGTAAGCTGATGTCCAGTTGATCAAATCAAATCTGGGCTGAGTTTGAGGATAAGTTGTCTCATTAAATGTGTATGTTTCATTACATAATGCAGTTTCCTCAAGTTAAAAGTTAAATTTTAACTTCTGAATTTGATGTACTCACAGTTGATTTGTTCTTCTCCTCCACCAGGTACTTATCAAAGTTTACCAGTTTTCCCAAATACAATAGCTCAGTTTCCAGCAGTCACTAAACATCAGCTGGAAGGACAATCCAAGTAAGTTTGCACAAGTTTAAAGGTGAGCACAAGTTAAAGTTATGCTCAGTTTGATTGGAGCAATAGCCTGTAAAAACCAGTAACCGTGGGTACTGCAGCTAGTTATTAATTTATTTTCTCTTTAGTAGGTTGAGAAGTATAAGTTCATGTTAAGTCTTTGTGTTAGAGAAGATAATTTGTCAGGGCATTCATTTCTGCATGAAGGAGTTAAAACACATTTGAGATTTGTTTTTGTTTGTTTTTTTGCTGAAGGACACCAGAAGAGGTGCAAATGAAAAGTGCCCTGTCCTCGCCTGAGGCTGTCCCCAAGCTTGAACCCTCTCAGCAGCCAGCTCTGAGCCAGCCCCTCGGGGTGTGCCCTTCGAGCCACAGCTCTGTGTCACCTGTCATCCTACCTCATCCTCAGTCTGGGGTTTCATATGCAATCTATCTGCACCCTTCCCAAGCCCACACGGTGACAACCTACAGCCCAGGCTTCATGTTGCAGCCTCTGCCATGTGCTAACGTAACTGGAATTAAGAGTAATAATTCAAAAGTATCAAATAAAATAACCACTGAGGAAGGGGACACCCAGAGAGGTCTGGATGAGCCCACAAAATCCTTGGCAGCTGAAGAAAGACCTGAAACGAAATCAGAAACTTCATCTAAGCGGTGCCTTAAAAGATCACAAGCATTACCAGAGAATAATTTAATTAAAAGGTGCAAAAGTGATGAGGAAAGCCTTGACACTTCTTTGGTAAGTTAAATTGGTTTTAAAATGCCATTTTATGGCTCAGTGATGTTGCCACCTACTCATTTTCATAAAGTGTGATGTTGGAGCCTGCCAGTGAGTGTAGGCGTTTTAAATAACATCAGGCTTGAAAAGATGGTGTTCACTTGCTGTGGCTGCTGATGTTTGAGGGGCTGGGGTTTGCATCTAAGAAGACAAAGTATACAGGTGTAGTAAAAATAAAACAAACCACAAAACACTATGTCAAAACTTGCCTTTTTATACATGATTCTGGAGTAGGTCAGGTCTCAGGTTGAGAGCAAGGTTGGAAGTGGATGATCTTCAAGGTCCCTTGAATTCTAGGATTTTGTAAACTTGCTGGCATCCATTCTTGGCTTTAGATGTGTTAGGAGGGAAAGTGGATGTATAAAAGTCACTGGACAGGGAATGTCCAAAATCCTGATACCTTCTAAATATTTCCACCTGGTGTTTGGTTGTTGTAGGCATAATAGAACAACACATGAAGAGAATAAAAGGTTCAGATAAACTTGATGTATATGGAGAGATTTGGGCTGGATTGCTTTCTACTCCTCAGTTGCTGATAGTTTTAGCATCTCTGTAAATTATAAATCTGCTATAAATTTGGCTTGCCGAAACAGTCATCACATGTTGTGGGTGTGTTATGACAGCACAAGCTATCAAACATCCACTAGCTGGGGAGAAACAAGAGGTGATAACGTGGACTTAGACATCCTAGTGACCAGAAGTTTTAATAGCACAAATTTGGGAATGAGGAGGAAGTAAAAAGCTTGCTGTCTGATTTTTAAGAATGTATAAATATCATTGTATGGCTCTAATTGATATAGTTAAGCCTTACAACACCTGCCTCTCTTTTTGTATGTACTTTTTTCCAAAGGGAGAACCCACTAAGAATGGAAAACCACCTTCCAATAGCTCACAAACAAATCATGAAATGGACAATGTCCAGGAAGAGAGGCAAAATGAAACCAAAAGAGTAGATCAAAACGTGGCAAGTTGCTGTGACCAATATATGAAAGAAAATATTCCAGAAGATGAAGATAAAATCAAAACAAAACAAGACATACCTGTGGCATTTGCCATTCCTGCTCCTGAGGTAAGATTTGTTTTGCCATTCCCTGGGAAAACACTACTTGGAGCCTTTGCAAGAGAAACAGAACTATGACAAACTACACCTGCATAGCCTGTCTCTGGCTGAATTCATTTTAGTTTGCTTTTAAAACCTTACTTTGTAGGAATGTAAGATTTCTGTTTCTGCACTGCATACACAAATAAGAGGACATGAGGAGGCTTTCAGGCTTCCATTGGAATGAAGGTCACACTAAGGAACTGAGGGCAATGTTGAGACCCCTTATGTCCCCAGTCCTTTGTTGGCATGTACTCACTGTCAAATACTTTGAAACAGAATCCCAATGAATTCTCTTCACCAGTAAAATTCAGTTTTCTGCAGTTAAAACTGATTACTATGGAGAACCTGAATGAAGAGCAGTTCTGTTGACAAAAACAGAATGTGTAAATGCAAAAGTTTTGTCTTCCAGTATTTGTTTTATGAAAAAACACAATCCAAGACTGAGGTGATGTAATGATTTACTGGGTCCAAGATGTTTCTTCTGGTAAACAGTATTCAGTATTATGGTTTCTTTTCCATCTGGTAAAATTGCACAGTGTTAATCCCAGGTGGATTTCCAGTTCCCCCACCAAGAGTATCAGCTGGAAACAGAGCCAGCTGACTTCTGTTTAATTGAAAAGGCATGTCCTTGAGTCTGTTGTGTCTCATTTCAGACAGAAAGTAGTACAGGCAGGGGAAATGGCATCCTGGGGACATGGACCATAATGAATAAGAACAAGGCAAGGGAGGGGTTGCACTTTTCGAGAAAACATTTGGTGTTTGTTTATTACAGGTTTGGGTAAAGGTTTGCTTCTCTCTTTCTTTCTCAGACTTTTTTTCCATCTGGTTATCTTATTCCTCTGACTCACTGCACCCATGGCAACAAGGCAGAGTGCTCTAATAAGGAGAAGGCTGGAGTGTGTTCTCTGCAGCACACAGCCTACAGCTCTCCCATCACTGGTGAGTGTCCAGGGAAACAGGCACGGGGTGCTGGCTCAAGGGGCTGGGCCCAGTTTGTCCTAATTCCTTTCAGCACTCGGTGTTTCTGTTCCAGGTGTCATTCCAATGCCAGCCTCGGAACTGACAACAGTCAATATTCCTGCTTTTCATATAACACCCTTGAACATAATGCTGTCACCAAATTCCATAGCTGCTGCACCTGTACTGAGCAACTCCTGCCTCAATTCGAGCAGTGCCAGTTCTGCCCCAAATCCAAGCTCTTCGGCTCTGAACTTTATGCTGCAACACATAGGACTAATACCTGCTGGTGTGCAAGTTCCTGCAAATCCTGTTCTTCAGCATGTGCCAGTCTCTTCTCATTCAGAAAATATCAGCCATAGCTCAGGGAGCACAAATGTGCAAGAAGGGAAGGTGAGTTACAATGGTATTGCAGCTCCACCATGGGGGGTTGAGTGGGAAGTGTGGTGTAGTAATTCCCTTACAGCAGGTAAAATTTATAAATGAATATTTCTTTTTGATCTTTAGAAATCAGCACTGCCCAAAAAGAGCTAGCAGTGAAGGCCAGCCTAAGTACAGTAGAAATGAGAGGTTAGCAAGGAAGATAAGTGGCTTATTTGTGGTGGAAGTGGAGCCAGCTGGAAGACGACAAGATGTGAAGAGACAACTGTTTTAGAGGGAGGATTTTACATAGATCTGAGATTGTGCTTATTAACAAATTGTCCCTTTGTTACTTCATTTTTTCTTCTTGTTTCTTCCCTAATCTACCCTCAAGTTCCTGCATTTAATAATAACTTTTCATTTAAATTATAAGATTTTACAGGATTTTAAATACTTTTTTCCCACAGGAAGTTTTTCTGTATATTCTATGTAATAGTGTATTGCCTAATATATATTTGTGTTAAAAAATAGGGATTAGAGAAACTTTATATATATATATCAAGGGATGCAGATATATTCTTCTCAGTAAAAAGTAAAGTTTTTAAATTTCAGGGGAAAAAAAAAAAAGAGTTTGCTAACATCCCACAGAAACTTAGAAGTAGAATTTACTTTTTATTCCCCCATAAATGAAAGCAATTTTCTCTTTTCTCTTCAGCTGTCTGCTCCAAAGGAACCTCAGGAGCCTCAGGCAGTTACAGAAAACTTTTTCCGCACACCAGGAGGGCCAAACACAGAACCTTCACTAACTGCAAACTCAGATGGTACCCAGAGAACATCTCAAGGAACTCTATATATTCCTCAACGAAAACTTGAAGTTTCAGAAGACTAATTTTGGGATAGGGAATTGCTGACTGTGTTAGCAGGCAAAATTACTGGTAACACACTGCACACGTCTGGCATTGTATGATGGACAATGGTTTGGACATGTATTGCCAAGACCTCAATGCTGGAATAGCCTTAATTAATGCTTTAGAAAATAAAACTGACTCTTTAGGAGAAAGTTAATGCCTAATGAATTTTTCCAAAAGGCTTACCTGAAGTATTTTAACAACAAAGTTATGTATCTAGTGGGGTTTTTTGTGAGTGTGTGTTGATTTCTTCTATGCAAAGTAAGCTGAAATTGTCTTTGTACAGAAAGGTACAGTCTATCAGTCAGTACATATTTTGCACCAAAAAAAAAAGTACTGTGAGTGTGTAAATATTTTATGTCTTAGCAAAAAGGCCATAGTTAAAATGTTTTGCTTCTGTGTTTAATAATGCTCTTTTGTAAAGTTAGTAAGAAGCACAAAAAAACCCCCCAAATTTTCTTAATAAATTTTTATATAAGTTAAGAATTATTTATATTGTATTTTTAAATCGATTTGTTCAGATTAAACTTACATCAAACTCTACACTGACTTTTTCTGTTTGATCAGATTACCTAAATTATACATTGCATATTCACTGGCATCTCTTCATCCTTTTTTGGTCAGGCAGGGGTTGCTGTTTTCTGAAGGAAGGGGGGAAAAATGGTATTTTGTGAAAAAGTGAATTAAGTAACTCTAGGTAACTTCTGAACTCTTATCAGTAGATATTTCAACTCCTAAAAACAAGTTAGAACTAAACAGTTAGGAGGTAGGATACCACCCTGGATCATTCAGGAACACGTGTCCAAATGTGACAGAATTTTCAAACAGGTTCAGTCAAATCTCTTGAATTTGAATACAGGCAGTAGTGTCTCATACACACCAAAGTAAGAAAGATGAAGACTCCTCATACAGTTCACATTCAGATAACAAGTAATAGCTAACAAATTAAATAAAAATGCAGTGTATCTGCCTTCCCAGGTGAAATGTGCATGGCAGACCAGTCTGGGATGGGAGAAATGGTAGCAAATCCATCAGGCTTAGACTGCATTAAAAAATTATTAAAACGGCTACCACAGTAAAACAAACTCCTCTGCTCTTTAATAGTGCAAAATTCTAACACAAAATACACCTGACAGAATGGGATCAGAATATTCCTAAGTGAGGAGGAAAAAAGAGTAAAAGCTGGAAGAGGGAAGAATTCTAACTAGAGCACTGAGTAGATTTTTCTTTTCTTTACACCTGCTCTCAATTTCATTCTGGAAATACAAAGGCAAAGGTTTTAGAAACTTGCATTGACAAGCTACACCTCTTTCATTTTTGAACACTGCAGCTGACAGAGTAAAACTACAGTAATTAGGGTTGGTGAAATGGGCTTCTCACACATGGTGCTGAGAGTATTTTGGAAAGCTGAGCATATCTTCTGACTTGCTGTCCAGTGTGCCTGGACTCCTGACACACTGCAGTTGCTTTTTCACGAGCGCTTTTTTCCTGTGTGCTGGTTTTGCAGGCTGCAAAGCTGCTGCTTTCTCAGCTCCAAGGGTCTCACGCCCCAGCAGACCCTCATTTGTCTGTGACTGCCCAGCTCCCTGCTCTTCCCACCTGCCTCACCTCCCCTGGAGCATGCCCTGAGTACCTGATGTGCTCTGGGGAAGTCCCTCTGATCCTCAGGCTGATCCTTTGGAGTTCCTGCGTTCCAGCTCTGGGGCAGGGGTTCTTAATCCCTGCCACTGATTTATAGAAAACTCTACATCCTTGCTCCAGTTTGCGCCTGTGCAATTCCAGCTGCATCTCTTGAGTCTTTTCTTCCAATCCCAGGTCCTGCTAACCACAGCTGACCCGGAATTACGGAATCCCAACTAACCTGTATAGATCCAGCTGCTCCTTGGAGCTGCAAAGACTCTTTCAACAATCCTCACAGAGGCACCCAACACCAGGAAAGCTAAAAGTTCTTCACATGCATTTTCCTCTCAAGTACTCTGCCAAAACCAAAGGGAAAATACTTATATTTTGGGGCAAAAACTTTCTATGCAGAGTTCCCTGAAGTTGGATGTGGTGCAAACTCATCCAGGCACAGGATCTATAAAATATGAGTGAGCATTAGAGAAGGTTTATCCTCAAATATCACGTGTCCTAATACAAGTCACCAAGGGTGCAAACACAAACATCTTAGAAGATTCTCAGTGCTTCCCATGTACTCCAAGAGGGACCTCAGGCCTGCCCAAACCCCTCCTCACTGCCCTCTTACAATGAACCCTCATACCACCCACTGCACTGTCCCCTCTGCATTTGGCTTTATCTGGTAAAGAATAGTTCCATTAACTATCTGGGGAGAATGACCAAGAAGAGATGGATTTCAGCTCCTCTGCTCAGGAAAGGAACAGCCCTTCAATTTTACACCAAGGACCTGTTTCTGCATTATAAAATCTGTGCCAGACTCAACAGCAAACAGATTTATAGGTTCCTAAGTTTTCTTGTCAGCCTCAGCTAACAGACCCCTAAATCCTAAAGTCTGACGTGGATTTAGTATTTAATTTTCTTATGTTTCCATGAAAGTCCCCAAGTTGAGACTTTCAGCTTGAGAGTTCTGGTGTTTAACCCCTGGGCTGGGCCCTTTCATAGCAAAGTCCATGATACTGAACAAAGTTGATAAATTCAGGCATCTGTTCAGAAAATGGGAATTCTAAACCTTTAAAGCCCTTAAAATAAAGCCCTGTTAAAAAGTGCTGCATACTTTACTGCCCACATCTTTAATGCATCTGCAGCCTCATCCATTTCTAAGTCAGGCATGGCAAATATAATTGCAATATTTACACAGACTAAATATTACACATATTAGCTACGCACCTTAATGCCTAAAAACAGTAAAAAAGGAAAGATTTGAGTTAATGGCATAATTCTCTGTATCCTAGAAGTCAAACCAGTGTATCTCTCAAAACATGAATGGCAGAATGAAATGCTATTTAGCTTAAAACTTGTTTTCCTGGGGGTGCTACAAACAAGCTTTGATTTATTATTATTTCTAACAATTATTTTGGTAAATTACTTTTGGCAATGTGACTGTTAATGACTAGATTGTCATTTCAGGGACTGTTATTTTGTGATTCACATTTAAGCAATGCAGTAGAGCAACTATAAAACTTTAATCTTTATTTCTGATCTGTTAGGCTGCAGTCAGGAATGTCCTTTAGGTGTAATCCCAGGGGCTGCATTGTTGTCCACCTACTCACAAGCGGACATAAGGGAACAAAATGCCAGGCTTTTGTCAGAGGTTATTTTCAGCTTGGTGATAGCAATGGCATTGCTCAGATCCCTGAAACTCCCTCTCCCCTCCCCTCCCAGCTTATAGGGCTGACCGAGGGGTCACTGCATTTAAAGAGAGCAGGAACCCCTCCTGCTCAAACGCTGTGAGACCCAAGAAAGGAGGGAGAAACTTCGAGCAACTCCGGTAAGTAGAGTCTCACGGGTTCTGCCAAAAAGGGCTTGAGTATTTTTGTATTCCTAACAGATGTTAGAAGTAATTTGTTGCCTGACAAAGAAAATCATGTAGGTATAGTACAGAAATGCGAGTCCTACAGAGCAGTGTTTTAGGTTCGGAGTAGCCAGTAGAAAGAGATTCTTCTGGCTCAGCCAGGTGAACAGCTACTGGTGTTGCAAGAGCAAGGCTGGGGGAATCCTCATTAGAGACACTCATTTGGACTAAGCAAGATTGGATAACAGAAGTTTCAGCATGCTTAAAAATTTTGTTACAAAGCTACAGAATTATTTTTCTGCACACAGTCAGTCTTTAAACAGTGCATGTACACAGCATACAAATTTGTGTGCTCAGAATAGTATCCTAGAAGTCAAAAAACAAATATTAAAAATATTTAATGTCCATGACCAATTGTTTTCCTATCAAATAAGAAGAAAACTTCTATGCAGTCTTGACAAAAAATGGCTAGGTAAGAAGGCAGGATGAACAAATTATTCCCAAATCCATCATTCAAGCATTCCAAAAGAGCATGATTAGTCTTCAGAAACTCTCCCAAATAATTCAAATAAATAAATAAATAAGTACATAAGTATATATGTGTTTTTGCCATAGAAAGTTTTCTACCTGAAGGTAAAATTATTTCAGAGACTAAAACCGTGTGTGTAGATAAAATAATTCTGCATCTTATCTCAGTCATCACAGTGCTATTTCAAAGTCTATAATAGTTTTGCCTGACACTTAAAAGACTTAGTGCAGGGATAAGGATTTGGAGAAGGATCTTGTGGAAGGAATAGTGAAAGCTAATAGCACAGGATTAGGCCTGGAAGAAGGAATGGGTCATTTGTAGAGCAGGATGCAGCTTTCCACAGCCAGACTGAACCACGAGTGTGAATGTACAAGCACGTGAATATGGGGTGAGGCTGGTTTCTAAGTCAGAATGAAATACCTTGTTCTAGTGTCAGGATACTGTATCCTTTGGAGATGCAATCTTAAATTTATGCAGAAGTGTAGGTCAAGGAAGTTTCAAAGGAAATGTGGCATCACTAGGCTAGAAAAATAGTAGAAAAAGTGGAAGAACAGAGATGAGAGCAAGGGAATGGGACACTCTCAGCAATGCACATCGCGTGCTTCACATCAAGTCAGTTAAATCTTTTGTTTCAAAGCACCATGTGTGACTTAGAGTGACCAGTGTCAATGAAAAATCAATATTTACTTGTCAGTATTGG
This sequence comes from Thryothorus ludovicianus, assembly GCA_013397245.1. Classification (NCBI taxonomy): domain Eukaryota; kingdom Metazoa; phylum Chordata; class Aves; order Passeriformes; family Certhiidae; genus Thryothorus; species Thryothorus ludovicianus. The sequence goes on from VZTB01002128.1 coordinate 866,648, forward strand.
AATTCCCATCCCTTGACCTCTCTGTGTTGCTTTACTGCAGAAGTAAGGGGAAAATGCTGGTTATTGTGAGATTATGGTGGAAGATCAATGTAGGACACTAACTACTAAAATTTACCTGTAGCCACAGTCTGCTGAATTCACTGGAATATCAGAAATACGATTATAAACACATAACAAGATCACATCTCCATCAAATGAGCTCAGTCTTCAAACACAAACGTTCCCTCTGTTGTGAATCTCTCCTGCTGAGGCAGAAGCATGTTCCACACAGGGCTGGATTTTGACAGAAACACCTCCAGGCTGTTTCAGATGCAGTGGCATCTCAAATGCAGACACATCAAAATAAAACCTCACCGTGAGTGTCAGCTGTGGAGAAAAACCACAGCAGCATTTTATTGCTATTATATAAAGGAAGACGTATCTTGTTACCCCCATGGTGCTGGTGGGGTGAGTACCACAAAGGACGGACAAATGAGTCATGGTGGTCACAGGACAGGTCACAGCAGAGCTGTGATTAGATACCAGAGTGAAGTTCTGGCTGCATTGGCATCTCCCACAGACTTCAGCCGGGAAAAGAATTTTAAATAGGGCCTTGATACTTTCCATTTCATAGTAGACAGCGATGTTTGAGTTTCATATTGTTATTGCTTGTTCGTTAGTAAGGAATCAAGGAATCAATATTCTTACCCTCTGAGTCTAGACCAAGCAGCTTAGCTGGGAGTAAAATGCAGAGTGATGCAATGCACACCCTGCCCAGCACTCCCTAGTTAGCATTTCTACCACCAGTGGTCACAAAGACCAATATTTCCCATTCTGTTTATCCCCTTCAAAGCCATCCTGCAGCACATGTGGCTCCGAGATAACCCTGCCAGCCACACAGTACACAATTCTGCAGTCCATTCAGATAAGACCTGAGCTCTAGAGTGTCAAACACTTGAGCACATAGAAGGGAAAACCTTGTGTTTAGGAAGGAAGCAGCAGAATTAATTCCGATTAACCAATTAATTAATGACATTTTTTACCTGTAACACAGTCAAGCATTAGCACTGCCTTTTCCTCCTCCACATTCCATCAGACCCGCACTGCATCCACCACCCATTTAGATCAATGGATCAAAATACGTTTTTGGATTATATCCTTATCAACAGCACTTGATTAGAGTGAGACACTCTGTGGCAGTGATGTGACACCCAGATTTGGACACCATGACTAATAGCCCAAAACAAGACTCCTCACAAGGTTTTCATGCCTGTGCAGAGCACACCAACACTTCAAAGGCTTCCTTGCTCTGAGCCTTGCCCACAAGTAGTGATATGAGCTCTAAATAATGGCAGGCATGGATCCTTGGCAGCACATCTCATGTATAAATTCTGCTCCATATAGAAGCTGCATTCAGAAGAATTACACAAGCTGCTGAGTAGCAATTGAGTGAGCCCAAGAACACTCCTCCAGCTTAACAGCACCCTGAGTGCCCACACGTCGCACTAACACTTAGAAGTTTCCGTGTCACACATTTCTTACCTCTATGATGAGTCTGCTCCAATCCACCCCCAATCACCAGAATATAACAAGTACCATGTGATGAGCAGATATGAAAAGTTAACCAGACTAAGACAACAAAGTTCAGGGAAATTCATGGGGATTTAGACACTGACACCAAATGAAATTATAGGAAGTGGACACCTTGGATCTATTTTTTTTCTAGTGACAAATGGGAGGCCGAGTTCTATTTGCACATTGAAAGGACGGAGCTTTATCCACAAAATTACAATTTAGATGAGTACAAAACCATGAGTTCCACACCCCCTATGGAGATTACTTTCTCATGGTAACCCTGCTGCACATGCAGCATCCGCAGGGATGGCCCCTCGCCTGCGGTGGGATGAGCAAAGCCTGGACAGGAAGGGCACAGATGTGCCCTGGCACCTCACCCAGCTGCTCCTCCAGCCTGCACAGACATCATGGCATGCACTTCTGTTCTTACACCAGTATCCTTGTGGGAATTTTTCTGCCATGCGTTTCTTCCTTCTCCTACAGCTTCCCATCAGGTGATGCCAAAAAAACATGGAAAATGTGTATGCATGCCCAGTCGTGTTACTATAATTAGCTTCAGAACAATGGTCCTTCTAAGAGCTTTAACCACAGCCCTTGATAGCACAAGGTTCACTATCACACTTTATCAGACATTTTCAGAGATTATTTTTTCCCCTTCAGCAGATGATGTAATTGGAGCTACTTTCCAAAGCTATCCTTGCTGCCACAGACTTGGAGGCTTTGTGAGCCTTTGAGGAGAGCTAAGAGAGAAAGAAATTTAGAGACCAGAGGTACACACCACTCTCCTCCCAGACAGCTATCAGTGCTGCCTCAGCTGGGAAGGGATTCCACTGGAAAGGGAAGACTGTAAACACAAAAATCTCATTTTAATTTTCAAGGAAGTGTCACAAAACTGATTTGTATGCACAGTTGCTTTTCCTTCTTTTAAAATGTTTGAAGCATTGCTCGAATTGTTTTCATAAGAAAAAGAAAAAAATTCACCAATACAAAAGTACTTTAAAAAACTTTAAAAATGTAGAATAGCAGAGTGAGAATAAGATTTTATCTACATGAAAGATTCCTTTCTGTTCCTTTATCTTGCATTCAAAAGAAATTGGAAAACCAATTTAATAGTGCTATTCAACAAAGGCTTCACTGAGTGAGAGAGATCAAATTCATCATCTGTTCATTGTGCACAGTTAGTTTTCTTTCTTATTTCAGCTACATCAGGTTTTTTTGCTTCCCACTTGTTACATTACAGATAAACAGAGTTCGAAGAAAGTTGAGTTTTAATTTCCTTTCTGAACTATTACTGTTTTGGAACTGGCAGAGCGGTTGTGCTCCTGAGCAGCCTCCCAAGAGAGCTGGGAGGGTCTGAAGAGATGAACAATGCTGCTGCTGTATGACAGCAGAGGGCTGGGCTGACTGAGCTGGGGAGGGTGCTCAGCCGAGCATAAATCAGCCTCACAAAGAGGAGGAGAGGTTGGATCTTGCACGAGGATGACAGGTGTGCTGTCTAGTGAAGGTAGCAGTCACAACAGTGAGTATTTAATTACACAGGGTTAAGGATATGCTAATAACTGCTGTGGTAAGGCAGAGATGTTTGGATATGCTGGTATGTGCACTGTTACCAAACACAGACTGCAAAATCTGCCCCATTGCCATGTCTCCAATGCTATTGCTTCAGTGTGTGCACCTTCCTTTTGCTGGAAAAACAACTCCTTTATACCACTGCAGGGATTTTGGTCTTAGTTTTCAGAAAGGATTCCCCTCAGGGTGCAGTGCTGGCATGTAGACATTATTAATTTCATTCTGAAATTGAGAAGATTAAAGTGCAGTAGTTGCAGAGATGAAGATGAGCACAGGACATTAGTCCAATGTAGTAAAGTGTTAGTCTAAAATGCACCTAATTGAAAATACTAGCTCTGTTACATCAGTGTTATGATAAATTCCCCTCTCTCTATCACCCAACCTCAGAAGAAAATTCTCAGGTAGCAGGCCTGATTCAGCCTTCAAGATCCTCCTCTTAGTTAGAAGTACCTTTTGGTGAATTTAATCAAGCACAAATAGCACAAGCAGGATTCAAAATAACTATAATAAGAAGGTGACTGGTTTTCCAAGAAGGAGGAGGAAGGCCCATGCCAGGAGCTTGGAACAATCCGATAATGCGGTGTGTGGATGACAAGATGACGTCCCAGTCTTTCCAGAAACGATGACTCAAACAAGAAAACAGAAGGGCAGGCTGAGGGCTGGGGTTGTTCCAGGTGTGTGACAGCACAATCACAGGGAAAGGCACTGAGCCTGACATCAGGAGATCTGGGCTGGGCTCCTGCCCTCCTCTGTGACCTTGGGCAAGGCACTCGGGTGATAACTGGAATTGCAAGAACTGGAACAGTAACCACAGCTCTTTATTCCCTCTGATGTTTAGATTTTAAATGCAATTGACAAAGGAAAAAACCCACACCCTAAGCACCTCAGGAACCTCTCCATTATTAGTTTAAAAAGACTGTGCAGCACAGTGATCATGTGGCTGTTTCATGAGGAACACAGAAAAGGCTATACTAGGAAAGGGCAGTGTTGAAAGAAAATGACTATTTGATGGAAAACAAATCCTAGATCCTCTTTTCCAGAAGAGGGTTGGGTGATCCTAGCTCTTTTCACTGAAACATCTCGTAGCCATTTCACATATTGTCCATCCCAGAATACCAAGCTAAGGAATATCCTTTTTTACAAGACATAATTGAATAATTCCCTGTCCTCAAATCACTGGAGTAGCATCACCACTTCTGCTACCACACAGGTCTGAAGCATATTGCAAGTATGCAGTAGCAGTTGACTGAAGAGGGAGGAAAAAAAAACCTTTTTTTTTTAAATCAAGCTGTTCCATTTTAAAAAAATTCACATCTACTGTTGTATTTATTTATGTATTTTTCCTTCCTAGGTTAACCCTTCAGATAAGGATGCCGAACTGGGGAGGAGGAGCCAAGTGTGGGGCCTGTGAGAAGACAGTGTACCATGCTGAGGAGATCCAGTGCAATGGAAGGAGTTTCCACAAGTCCTGCTTCCTCTGCAGTAAGCTGGGCGGAATGATTTAACATCACAGCACCCCCACAGCTCTGTATAACTCTTCCATTAAAGCCAGAACATTTATTTTTGTATTACTTGGCAGGCAGTTTTGCTGCCTTTTACCTGGAGCAATCTGCCTCTTGGGCTTCTGGCTTTTCTTTGATCAAACAAGAGATAGATTTTGTCAGGGACACTAAGGTGCTGCAGAATAACAGTATCTAGCTGCATCTCCAGGAAACCATTCTTTCTGTCCCACATTGTGGCATATCACAGGTTTGCTTCAGATTAAAAAGTCCAGCAGAACTAAACAAACAGTATTCATTAGACAGAAGGATGATTACTTTCTTCTTTACTTTGAGAAGATTATTACTTTCACAGTGAATCCTGACATTAATTGTTTCATACCAAAAAGCTGAAAGACCCTGGTATCACCAAGGCCTCCCACCAAGATTCTGCATGTACCTCAGTCTCCTCCTTCCCGTACTTCACGTAGACCCATTTCACTTACCCTTTCCCTCCACATTCCTCTGTGATGTTTGGCTTCCAGAAATTTTGCTTTCTCTGCAGAAGAGGCAGAAATTAAAAAAAAAAAAAAAAAATTAGAGAGAAGGTATCAATTCAGCTCTGTTTGCCCTTTGTGGAGAGAGCAACCAATTTGCTCAGAACTAAAGACAGCTGAAGAGTTTATTTTGCAAACAATACTTGGCATTAGTACCTTTGCAGTACAACTTCCAGCATGACAGTTTAGGAGCCATTGAATCTAATTTTCTCCCTCTTTTCCTGGAGAGATAGAGACTTCTTATTTGGAGGCATGAGACTAACATTAGCTGATACAGCGCAGCACTTTGCAGAATGAGTCCAAAGGACACACCTGAGCTGTCTTTGCCTTTCTCCACGTGCCCTAAAAGTGATGCCTAAAACCCAAATGATGCCTTCAGTGTTGCCTGAAAGGCCAAGTAAGAAAGAATTCCCTCAAAAAGATTTCAGTTAACCGACAACCTTCAGCCAATTCTTACAGAACGGTAAAAGGAAAATCACAGTCTCAACTAGAACCTTCCTAAGGCTTCCATGTACTGCCTATAATGATTAATAGCAAATAAAAATAAAGATCTGTCCTAAGAGAGCATACTTATGAATATTTCTCTAGTGTAAGCTTAGTTCTTCATACCACTGAATTATTTTCTTTTTGTGAGTAATGATAAAACAACTTACATCCGTTAGCTCTATCAAATACTTGGTTTGTTATGGGGCTTTTCTTGGTTGGTTGGTGGTGTATTTTGTTCTGTTTGGGTTTTTTTTTAATTTTAATTTTCCTTTACTTGCCCCTTGTTTTAAGTCCAAATTAAATTATTAATAGGTTAGATACTAAAAATTGTATTCCCATCATAAATATGTTTAAGGTCAAAGCCTAAAGATGCATCCAAGTTGCCCAGCTGGCATATGAAAGGTATGTTAATTGGCTTTACTTTCCCCCATGATTCACATACACTATTCAGCAGCTCTGGGGGCCTCAGGATCATGTATCACATTCATGGGGTTTTCTATGAACCATTTATAGGATTCCATTTCTCAACAGAAGGAAACCAATCCTACCCAACCTAAACTCAGGAACAGGAAGAGTTAGTTTAGCTGCACTTTTGTATATTTCTATAGAAAACTACTTCAAATATAGCTTCTATTTCACATTATATTTGATCAGGCACACAAAACACATCAGTATTTTTTGACCAAAGGGTTCAATTTCAGCAGAATTATAAACAATTCAAAGCAACCTGTTAACACAGGAAGAATCAGACAAGCTCATACATAACACTCTCTCTCCACTCCATAGTTTTTCCCTCCAAGCATTGCAAGAAAGAAACTTGTTTCCAGCAATCGCTCCTTCCCCTGCAGACTCCTGTTCACCTGCAGACTGTTGTTGCACTGGCAGCTTTTACCCAAAGTGCAGCTGTGATGGACATTTGGCAGGATCTCACGCCATCAACCTGGATCTCCTCAGCGCCGGCGGGAGAACAGGATCTGTTGGCAGATGACAGGTCGCAAAGTTATTTCAACAATACCACTTCAAGGGCTTTTGCTCCATCTGTCGTGGTGAATTGATACCCTATCCCTAAGGTACCAGAAATAGAAACACTTTATCTGCTGCTAGAGTTTCCATCATCCCTTAACTCCCTTAGCAAGTATAATTATCATCTCAAAGCAAGACTGTGGTACAAGGAGATCAGGTTCACACATTTACAGAAGTGCCTCGTTTTATTTCTGTTAAATATGAAGGTTTTTGCAAATTATTTCCCCCTCCATGCAATACAGAGAGGAGGTAATACAGGGAGCTGGGGATGTATAACTAGTATTATATACTGCCTCTTAACAGCAACAGGGTCTGGGGGTTGGAACTACATGGTCTTAAAAGTCCCTTTCAACCCAAACCATTCTAGGAGTCTACAATTAAAGCTGCAGAGGCTCCAGGGTGTAAATTCCCTTTGGTGGATAAACTGGATTCAGAAGAGGGTATTTAAATTAAACCTGGGGAAAAGGGGCTAATTAAATCCTCCCGTAGCTCCTCCAGAGCTTGAGCTTGTGGCCACTTCCAATACTTCTGTATTTCACAGCTTTCTGTTGCATACATGAACACAACTTTGTTTTCCCAGCTGTCAATAGCCCGTGAATGGAATGCCCTCTGCAGGACAAGCATTTCTTCTAAGGAATGTGGAGAGAAAGTATTTGCCTATTTTCAAACACAGTTGAACAGTGAACAATTTGTAAGAAGTATTGAAATAGTAATTTTTCAGCATACTAGATAATCCTGGTTTTAAAGAGAGACTCTGGATTGAAAGATTTTCCTCTCTCTGGGGGTGGAGGTTGTCTCACACTGAGTTCCCAAAGTGGTGCAGCAAACACAGGCATACACTCCTCACCAAGTAGTGAGAAGTGTAGCTACTATTTTTTTTTCCCCATTCATTATTAGTAGTGCTGTGGAGGACATAATTTGTATTCCCTGATGAAAGCTGAGCATTCCTATGGCACCTTCTGTCCAAAAGTCTGCCAGACCTTTCTTAGTGAGCTAAGCTAAGCTGCTGTTCTCTGCACCAAACATGATTTGTAACAGCTCTGTTTGGGAATAGCTACAGCCACACTGTTGTCATCCTGGAGCAAGTCTGACAGAGCTGACACTTGCTTTGCACTAGTGTCACAGCTCTAACAAACAAATAATTATTAAAAACCCCAACATGTCCTGCCTGACTCCAGATGTGGTGTCAATGTTAAAACCTCTTTCAGAAACACACCACATCAAACCAGCCTGGGCTGAGCTGAGAAAGCATTTGGAAAAGTCCAGATGCACTGTTGGCATCAGTGTCCCTGCAACATTCTAGCCCCCCTTTTTTAAGGTTTGGGAGTTCAGGATGGTTTTCTCAGGTCAAATTTAAGCTTCACAGATCTAGATTTCCCTGAGGTTCCAGGATAACTTCAGAGTGGCAAAAGAAGAGCGGGTTTTGTGCGTGCACATGCACCTTCTCCTTACTTCAGCAACAGCCCAGTCAAGCTTTATACTGACAGCTCTTATACTGGCTGGCTCCTTCCACCATATTTTTAAAGCTAAACAAAAATAATTATGAATTCCAATTATTTTAAACCACACACATTCAAATTTGAAAAGGCAAATGCTGATACATGCCTCTTTCTCCCTGTTTTCAGTGGCTTGCAGGAAGGCTCTGGACAGCACCACTGTAGCTGCTCATGAATCTGAAATCTATTGCAAAACCTGTTATGGGAGAAAATATGGCCCCAAAGGTGTTGGCTTTGGACAAGGGGCTGGGTGCCTCAGCACTGACACCGGAGACCACCTGGGCTTGAATCTGCAGCAGTGAGTTAAATCCCAGTGACAGATCCTTTTTCTGGTCCTACTTGTCTCTTACCAGGGTGTTTTATATATTTTATTCTGTTTCCATAACAACATCCAGCGTAAGGAGCAGAGTAGACTTTCCTACACCCTTTCCTTCCATGGACACAGTAATTTATGGTTTTTAATGATGCCCAGTCTCTCTAAGTCTGCTTTACAAATTATCCCCTCCTTCAACAGGCAATTATTCTGCAGAAGCAGCCTTTATATGCCACCACACAAGTAAATATTCACTGCAATTGTAATCTGCCATTTGTAGCACAGTGGTTAAGTCACATTAACTGTAGAAAAAGAGAATTTTTTTTTTTCTGTTAGAGGCTAAAATACAGTTAAGGTTGTACTCTTAGAGAAATAATCACACTACCCCATACTGTTAGCTCTCCTCTCAATGGGGGAAATAACATTTCTAAATCCTCCCTGTGGTTTGAATAACACTTACAAACACACTGAGAATGTGTTTGAACAAAGAAATTCTAATGGGATACCATCTTCCAAAAGCACATAATTAGCTCTGACAGTTCATTTTTATAGGATTTTCCTGCAATTCTCAAAGCTGCACATTTCTAAATCAACGATGCTTCTTCCTTCTGGTGGTCTAACTATAAAGAAACCAATTAACCAATATGCTGTGTAGGAAATAAAAGCTTAAACAATGTATTTAACTGTAGCTCCTTGTACAAATCCACTGTGGGCAGCGTTCTGCACTGAAGAATGTCACATCCTGTGGATATAATGACCTGTTGCAGTCTAGCTATTTGATAATTCAGGAATCATTCTGTGAAAGGCTTTATGCATAAAGATATAAAGCACAAAGTCCAGAAATAAAAAAACAAAGCTATTTTTCTGATGTCCATTTGACCTTAGGCCAGGTAAGAACCCCAATTCCCAATTCTGTCCAAATGTTCCAGTGCCTAATGAAACCATGGCGTGAAAAACCTGAATTTTTATTTTCAGTTTTATGAGTACCAGTAGATAACCAGTTACAAAGAAAAGAGAAACGTTTTCCTTGTATTTTCCCTCTTGCCTCTCAATGACAGAAAACTGGTTTTTACTTCAATTATCATTAAATATAATATTTTCTGCATGTGCTAATGCCAGCTCCATGTACTTAGCCCAGAAGAGGTAATATCAGAGTTTACAGAACCAGCTTCTCAATCACACAACACAGAATTCAATAGAATACTTTGGTTTTCTTCTTTTTTTATCCCCTTTTGCATGCCAGAGACCAGCAATTTAGTATTTTTTATGCCTCACTAAAAAAATTAGGAAATCCTTTTTGTAAGGATAACATTTTTAAGCAGCTTTAAAAACTTCTGTTTTAGGGGGTCACCAAAGCCTGCTCGCCCTTCAACACCAACTAATGCTTCAAAGTTTGCCAAAAAGATGGTAGATGTGGATAAATGCCCCCGTTGTGGCAAATCAGTATATGCTGCAGAGAAGATCATGGGAGGAGGAAAAGTAAGTAGTGACTTCAGCACTAGGGAAAAAATAGCATTATTTTATAATGGTGAGAAACTACAGCTAAGAGCTCCTTGATCATATAAATTTTCATTCATAAAGAAAATGTGAGGATGAATATGCAAATTGCCACAACATGTTTAAAATCTTCTACTTTTTGTAAACTTTTCTCAACTCTCTGCTCCTTACTAATGTCTGAGGACCAAGAACAGATTACTGTGCAAGCTGGCTCTTCCTCCATCTCTGAGTATATTTACAAACATTTATTAGTAGTGGCAATTGAAGACATATTAGACAACGTAACTGAAAAAAAGGCGAACCCAGAATGACTGAAAATGGAAGCCACAAGATCAACAAATGAAATTTAACCTTTCCACACCACACAAAGCAGTACTTTGTTTCTTGTACCTGCTGGCACGCACTGAATTCTCTTCCTTTGCTCAGCCCTGGCACAAGACCTGCTTCCGCTGCGCTATTTGTGGGAAGAGTTTAGAATCCACGAACGTTACAGACAAGGATGGAGAGCTCTACTGTAAAGGTGAGAGCTGCAGGGTGCTGGACTGGGGCACAGAGGCAAGCCATAGTCAGTCTCTTTAGAACTAGGATTACCATTGTGACTTACCTTGCTGTGCACTTAACATCCCCAGGAAATTTCATTTTGTCTTTTTTTAACAACTTTCTGAAAGCAAAGAGCTGCGATAACATTGCAGTTGCAGCTTTTACTATTAACATTTAAATTTTAAAGTGGTAATTTTTCTGCAAATGTGACATCTCCAATCTGTCAGACCTTCTAACTGGCCATATCTGCTGGGCAGGCTTTTGCACTCGCATAGTCTCACTCACTAAAATAAAAAATCCACAAATCTTTGATCTTCCAAATCAAAATTCTTGCCAGTAAAATTTTAAAGATATTTCCACTGAATTGGTAGCACAGAAGATAATGCAAAAATGGTAAATTATATATCTACATGTTCTTCTCAGATTCAGAAAGCTCACAGACTTCACTTGATTCCTAGAAATAGCGAAATCGGAAAAAAAATACGCAAAGTTTTTATATGTGAAACTAATATAGAGAACCCTAAAGAAGAATCCTGGAGTTCTGTGACTTTGGATACAGTCTGTTAACCACAAGTGGAACAAATTGTCATATTTGGAGAAATATGCTCACTGTTACCACTTAGCAGAGTTGTGATAAATAACTATGCACACACTAACTAATACAGAGTTCAAATTGGATTACTTAAATGTCTATCAATAGTTTTTGGATTATGCTCCAGTTCTTCTCCTTAAAAATCTCCAGCTTACTCTGTATTACTCATCAGACCAAGTTTTACTGACCATTTTCAGACAGGAAAGTAGCTTTAATGAAAATACTACTTAGATCTAAAAAATATACAGTTTCTTTTTTTTTTTTAAATCACCAGATGCAACTTTCAATTGATGCAATTCAAATATGTAATACCAGTTTCACTATTAAGACCTGGATAAACTTTATGGGAGATACACTATTTCAGATTTCCTTCCTTTGTATCAACTTGAATTTGATAGTAATTTGAAACTGAAAACCAAAAGGCACTTACCTCTAAGAGCCTTCAAAGCATCATTTACCTCCCTCTCTTTCTTTTGCAGTTTGCTATGCAAAAAATTTTGGTCCCAAAGGAATTGGGTTTGGTGGCCTCACTCAAGTGGAAAAGAAAGAGTGTGAATGAGAAGAAATGGATGCAACAGACTCAAACTGCTGTTGGTGCCACCAAGTTATAGCTGCCAAGTAAAACATTGAACACCACATAATGCTAAGAACCTTTGGTTTGTATTTGGTTAAGAATTTTCACCTTGCTGGAAAAATTTGTGAGTGGTATCTTAAGAAATTCTTAGAGTAGATTAAAACGACAGTGTTAAAAAAAATCAAATTATAAAACAGTGATGAAACTAGATTCATGTTTGTGTTTAGTACATAAAGACAAGGAACCTCATGGAACATTATTGCTTTTTAAACTAGTACTTGTCACATTTGAGACTGGAATTCTAGATTCATTATCATAAGGATCCCTCCTGGAGTGAAGGGTCCAGGTGTTCCCTGTTAGATTGTATTTTCTTTTGTTCACAATGTTAACCTGTCTGTATTTCCACCAGTCTCCTAGCTGAGATTTGAACGTGCTGGCATTTGTGTTATAACAAGTAGATGTTATTTGCTTTCAGATGATTAAAAGAGATTTGAAATTCTCTCTCTTAGAGAGGTATTTCTAAGAAAACCCAACATTTTCTCATTATACAGTGTTGTAAGTTTTGTCTGTTTTCAAGCTACAATAAAGTACTTGCTGCTTCACATTATTTGTATTTGCTTGTGCTTATACATTCTACAGTGTTTGAATAAATGGATTTCACCAAGATGAATTTCTTAACTACAAGAATTGCATTTCACTACATTACTTATTATGCCAGTTCTAGATGATATCTGACTTTAATTTCCTGATCTTGAACTCTCTCCCTGCTGGTTTTCATTGTTACCTACTTTGACTCACATTCATATCACACTGTCCAGCTGCCCCCTCCTTTTCTTGGGAACGTGGCTGACATTAGCTATATTTGTTTGAGTGGGAAACAATTTCCTCTTTTTATGTACATTGCTATCTTCCATCATAAACTAATCCATTTTCATACCCTAACAGGGCACATATATGTGAAAAACAAATGGCAAAGAGTCAGGTTTTGTGTCCACCCACTCTGAAACACCTCACTGGTCACATGTCCCTTGAATCTATTTCAGTCTGCAAAAATACACTTAGTATGAAAGCTCTGTTTTATTACATGTAAACTCTTCAAATACAGAGACTTAATAGAGGTTTTCACAGCATAAGCAATAAAATTACAATGTAATTGTAATATTAAGTTTTTAAACATGAACATTCATCTTAATTTTCAAATGTCTTTTGTTACCAGAAAAGTAAATGGTACCAACATGATTCTGAAATTCCGCCCCAAAGCCTTACCTTTAAAAATATATATATTTCTGTCATCTCCTCACATAAAATTTTAAATAGTTTCAGCTCAAACTATACATACACAGACACAGGGTGACTGTTCCATATACAAATCTGCTGTATCTTATGCAAGGTAAGTTTAATATCTGAAACAATAACAAAAGAAAACAAGCACCTTCAGAAGGATTTGTAAAAATTAACAAAATATCCAGTTTTATTCAGCTTTCAGCTCAACCAACTTAGAAATTATGCAAAACTTTACACAGAATGAACATTTTTCTCCTTTGCCAGATGAAAAACTTTGTATTGCTTGGTCCAGTCAATTACGTTGGGTTTGAACATACCAAAGCAACTGCACTGAAAAAAATCTGCAAGATTCTGGAAGCATCCAAGGCTGAAAAAAAGAGAAAAATATGCATTAATAAACCTAAATAAAGAAGACTGCAAGCATGAAAAATACCACTTCACTATGAGACAGTACTTAAGATAGTAACCTGTCAAGGGAGATGGCTCAGGGAGAAGAAACAGAAGAGCTCTCAACTCAGCATTATTCCTTTGCTGAACTTTTACAACATGTTTTACATTAACAAATGAGAGCAGATTAAGTCAAACTCAAATATTTAAAAGTTAGTAAGATCTCATCTGTTTGTATACCTGAGGAAACAGGAAAACCTTGTTACCAACTTCTCCATTAAACAGAGCTAAATACTGCAAGAGAAGTCAGAGAGGGGCCAGTTCACACTGCAATTCTCTTTCTGATCCTATACAACACACACAGAGACTGATGAACAAATTAAAGGACAGTACTCCCTCACTTCCAGGACAGTATTTTTGCGTTTATGAAGCAGTGAAGCACATCAGTATTGAAGAAATAACATGTTTAAAACACTCCACTCATTAATACCCACTTGTATGGAGTCCTCCTGAGTGAAAAAGGATGCTTAGAGGATTTTCTCTGCACCAGGAGATTGATTCTTTCATGTGAGGTCAACCCCAGGAACGCAATCTGATGGGAAGGAAAATGTAAGTAATGGTTACAACATGAACATCACAAATTAAAATTCTGGTGAGACCAAAAGACACTAATGAGAAAGAGGCTGGACATATCTAACAAGTAAGTAACCACTGCTATAACAGATGACTGAAAAGTATGTTTTTAAATGTCACTTGGGCTAAAACAGAACCTGGCAAGCTCCAACGCCACCTTCCAGAGAGGCAAGCTTAACTGGGGTGTCTGTGAGGACTGTCCTTTCACAGATGTCTGCAGAAGTAAAAGTTATATCACAGTTAAGCACCAATCTCCTCAGATTTTTGTCTACATTCTACCACACAAAATGGTAGAAAAAAAATCCACTGATCCACAATATCACTAATTGCCATAAAGCAGTGTGTTTTCAAATCACTGTGTATGAAACACAGTAGTTAAACTGTAAATATCCTCCCTATCATATCCCAGCATGATATTCCAGTGTCTTGGACACTGCAAAAATCTAGCAGCATAAATTTAAAACTGTGGAGCTTTTTTTTTTTATTTGTTTGTTTTAACTAAACAAGATGTAAAACAAGCCCTTAGCTCAATGTGCTTAACACATGTTTCAAAGGCACCTCCTTCCTAAGAGCTGCTAAACAAGCTGTTTCACAGATGTTTTAAGACATGTCTTCTCAGGTTTGTTTGCATAGCCAAGCTTTTCTCTGAGAAAAACACAAACAAGAACTTTGACAGTCCTCAACAAGATAAAATCCAGGTCATATGTTTTTACATTAGCAGTGGGATTTAATACAGTCTAATGACACATGGCTGAGCTCTGCCACAGAATTTTCAACTCAGGAATAATTGTGTTACTGAGCTTTTGTATGGTCTTGGGGGCAATAATACCAGTTCTAGTGGTCAAATAAATTTACTGTCTTTAAATACAACTTTTTATAGGCTTGGAATTTTTGCTTCAGTTATAGGAATGATTTGCAGACCATGATTCTACTTCCAACAGGGAAATGCTGAGTGCACAAGAACCTGTGAAACTTCAAGGTCTGCCCTGAGATTTAAGAGAAGCATCTTGCTGTGACAGTAATCAGGGAGAGCAAGCACAGAGTTTTTATGGGAGCAAATCATCCAGGGAAAAGGTTTAATGTGACAAGAAGCATAAACTGAAGGAAAACATTACCTGATAAAGCTGAACAGTGAGCCACCCAGAGGCCCACAGGGTGTGGAAACAGGCAACTGAGGAGATGTAGGAAACCCAGGGAGAGCAGGACACTGTCTGGGTGAAGTATGTCCACACTCCATCTTGATGGAAACTTGCTGCACAGTGCTTGGACCAATCTGACAAGACACACAATCAGTTAATTGGGCTTTCAAGCCCCTAAGAGCTGAGGAAGGATTATTGCATGAAATGAATATTACATAGCAACATCCTCCAGAAATACCACTTTTCACCTACCCTGTTGCCACCTAAAAGCACCTACACAGATGCAGGTTATTCACTGCCTGCTATTTTGGCTGCATAATCTTTATACTCTGCTCATGATACACAGAAAAACATCCTTGTTTTTAAAGTGTTTTTGGTGCGATGGTAATTCACCTTCAGCACCTAAATTATAAGGGCTTTCCTCTCCCTTCCAATAATTTTTTTAATTTTTCAAAATAACAGTTCAGATTTATTAATGAGATAACGTACTTTTCTTTCTCTTTAGAATTAAACTACTATAAAACCAAAAAGAAATGTTTGCATTTAGTATAGATATTTAAAAATTAAAAAAAATAATAAAAAAATCAATCAGGCTTTTGCAATATTGTATTTACAAATTATTTTCTGTTAAATGAAAGGCATCCAGATTAGAACCTGTCACCTGATCTTCCTCCACATGATTTCCTTATTTCCTCTCTAACAAAAATGCTTCCTGCTATTTCATTTTCCTATGGATATCCCACTACAGCAGCATCTTTGTTCTTGCTCACCACAAATGGAATCAGGTATTTGACCAAAGACTCAGATAGGATGCATTTTCACTAAACCTACATAATAACATCACTGCTGAAATAAGGTATCACTTGTGCAGATTCCACTTACTGGAAATAAAATGTTGAAAAATAAAGACCACACAGAGATGGATTTGAAAGTCAAATAAAGCCAAATTCATGGATTCTTACACTGAAGAGTTCCATAAAGCAGCGAGACTCCAGTCACTGTCAGGAAAAACAGGAACAACAGGTAGTAATAATGGTTCCCAATACCTGAAATTGAGGAACAAAAGGAAAAAAAATTTCAAAGTTGGACATTTTAAAATTCAGCAGTACTTCCATTTCCACTGAAGTTACAAGGAATAAAAAGAGAGTCAAAACCATTTCTTATTCTAACCTCTGCTGCTCACAAGAGAGGTTGGCAAGATTGATCTCTCTCTCAACTTTCCCCTCTAAACCACCCCAATTTATATAATAGAATTAGTTCTGATAAAGTCAAACAGGATTTATGTCTCCTTCAGAGCATGCCTGCAGCTGTTTTAGTCTGATGAGAACTAATTAAGCAATCACAACTCCCTTCCATGTACAATAAAATTCTTATATGACTGAGAAGTCTAAACTACTTAATGTCTGACCTTGTGTGCTTCAGAATTGAAAACATACACATAAAAAAACCTCAGACCTCTGTCAGAAAAACTGAAGATTTTTTAAAAAATTACAATCATATTGCTCAAAGCTTTGAGACATCACATCAGAAGGATGTCTCAGCACCTTGTAAATAGCAAACATTGTAAAAATAGCATTTTAGCACTAGGAAAAAAGCTATTGGCAAAAAAAACAAGCGAAAAATAAATTGTTACAAATGTGAAGCTGTCATCTCCCTATCTTGAGCATCACCAGTAATGAGCCAGAAAGGAAGAGAGAAGGTGAGAGGGAAGAAGACCAGAAGCTGGAAGCGCCCTGCAGGGTTATCTCACTGGTACAGCTGCTCCACTCAGAACTGTCCCTAACAGTGACAAGAGGCAATGGAAGTTCATGAGGACCACGAGTCCAGCCACCTCCTGCAGTTCATTCTCCTCATCCACAGCTACTGCATTAAAATGTCAGACTGTGCACACTTATCTGGTTCTTTTAGTATCTACTCCTGGACACATTGTCCAAAAAACCCTAATCTCTTTCTGAACCTGCTGATATTGCTTGTGTCTGCAAACCCTTACAGCAGCAAGCTCCAAAATTTCACTGTCTGCCATGTGGACAAATTTTTTGCTTCACCAATTTTAAATCCTTAGTTCTACTACAATGTGCTTGGCTAATAATTCTGCATTCACTTTAGTCACCATCTTAAGAAATCTTTTCTTTCCTTTTTTAAAGTCTCAACCATATCCCCTGTTCCTTCTCTCTCCAACAAAAGAGTTACAGATTGTGTGGTCTATGTTCTGAGGGTGACCACTCTAACAACCCCTGAATAATCTTATTTGCTTTTCTCTCTTCCATCTAATTTCCCTCTGGCACCTATCAGAGCCCTTCAGTATTAACGGGATACTCTTGCATCATGTGTGCTCTCTCTTTAAGGGGATAAATGTTATCTCTGCAACTTTCAAAATATGTGGCATTTTCAAATTCAATAAAACACACTCTCACCTATGCACTGTCCAGTCCACAGAGAATGGTGATCATATCTGGCCACACATGCTTGGCAAGCAAGGCAATGCACAGATCTCAAAGGCTTCCTTACCTAGGTGAGGATGAAGGAAAAGAATTCACTCCTAGCAGAAGCATCTACTTTGCCCAGAGTTCAAGGCATCATCTTACGGTTACCACCACATTTTGCATAATTACTGTGTTATAGACCTCACAACACAGAATGTAGATGAGACTCATACAATTTAATTAAAAAAAAAGATGGAATTAATTTTTTTTAATTAAGATAAGAGTCCAAGGATCTCAAAGCACCTCTTGTCACCATAAAAGAAATAAAGAAGTTTAAACAATATATAACAAACTACTTTAATGACAAGCAGGGAGGAAAAAGTTTTTTTGGCAGTATTGAGTAAAAGGCAGGTTCACAAAGAAAATAAATAAAAAAGCCTCACTTACAAGACATGATGTGCAAAATGTTCTGAAGTCCAAGCAACCAGCTTCTGCAAGAGCTGTAATGTTCTGAAAGACAAAGTGTTTTGTGCTTGCATTTGGACACATTTCCATAGGTGCTATGAAGATTTCTACATTCGGACTTTTGCAGTTTGCAAGTATTTTAAGTCCCAACCATAAACAGGAATAAGAACTTGTTATTTAAAGAGGTGCACAAGAAAAAACAAACCAGTAAAAAATAATGCAGCTTCACCCACAAAAGATTATTCAGAAAAGTATCTCCGTGTTGCCAAAATTAATAAATGATGTGAATTAAATATTCCTTAAAATGGATGGCACCTCTCATATGGCTGGCCAGACTTCAGGGAGATGAAGTCTGCTCCTTTACAAGGACACAACTTCTACGAGTCCTGTGGCAATATGTTAAAACTGCAGTTTATTCTCCCTGGCAATTTGAAGAAGTATAACCTCAATGAGAGCCATGAGATCACAAAAAAAATGCTTTCCTTAACCCATAGGCTGGGGAGACCAGACACTGAATTCTCTCCTGATTGGCTGCCCATTACTTCTTTTGGCAGTTAAAACAGTTAGGAAATAGCATGAGAGTTGCACAGCGCTCAAATGCAAAAATCAAACCATTACACATGTCCTCAAAGCACATAAAATTTAAATAATTATTAGCATGTGGTGTATAGGAAAGCACTGTGACCATGTCCTCCTAATCAGAGACAACTAAAGCAGAAACCAAGCAAAACTTCTACTTTTTAAGTGAAGATAACACCAATGGGTCAAACTTTGGCCAAAGTTCACATTTTAATGAGAAGATAGAGACAAAGAAATGATACCAGGATGAGGAAGATAAGGAAAGAAGCAGCAGAAGATAAATTCTCCAAGATTAGTGTTGTTAAACAACGTAGACTCTTTAAGGAAGAATATTTCACTGCTTTCCAGTTTAACAAAGCCACCCGTGATGACAAATAAATCAACCAGAAGTACATACATGTTGTACTGTGTCAACCCTTCCATTTATTTTTACAAAATCACCTACCTCTTTTCTTTCTTCTTCTGAAGTCTTTATATATCCAGGATCAGTACTCCAGGTTTTATAGAAATAATAGAGAAGACCCATCATGCCAAACAGGACAGTGATTTTAAGAACTACATTTGTGGTATGTGATAGCCTGGTTAAGGACTATATTCTTATAAATCATAGCACCACTATTTGCCAAACAAGGAAAATATTCTAAAATTAGTTTATACTGCTTTACAAGCAAGACACAAGAAGGAAAAAAATTATTTTCACTTTTACAGTGGAATCCTCACTGTCCTTCCAAGGCCATCTTATCAGAGAAATGGAATATTCTGTCCATTTGGAGTGTTGAAGACCTTTACAACTGCATAAACCTGCATCACAATACGGCTCCATGTCACCCTCCTTAAAAGTCTTCCAGACTTCTGCCTTTGAATATTTCACAAATATGAAATAAAATTAATTTTTTTTTCCCCTCTGAAGCTTTTGTGTTTATTTAAACAATATCAATCAGACATGCAGAGGTATAAAGCTTCTGGCAGCTGTGAGAGTTGTTTGGCTGCTGCACCCACCTCTAACTCAAGCAGGCTCTTACTCAGTCTTACCTTGTCCCTTTCATTTCTGCCAAAAACAATTAAATATATTAATTCAGAAAAATGTAACTGAAAGTCATCCTGAAACTAATTTTGTCACACAAAAAAACCCCAAGCACATGCTGCTAAACACTTCTGAAGGTAATGGGACATTAGGAACAGTTTTTACACCATGAACTAAAACCATCTGTGTATCAGATGAGTGGGGAAAAAAACATGTCCAGATTAACTATCTCTATACAGCAACAGAGGAACGTGGAGTGGGACAAACTTCATATTAATTAAATTCATCCAACAAACTTGAGAGCTCAGGCTGCTAAAGAACAGTTCCTGCTGCCACCAAAGAGGAGGCAGAGAGCTCAAACCTGGGTTGCATCTCCAGTGACCCTTCAGTCACTCCACAAAATCGATGCAAATAATTTTTAAAAATTCAGGATGACAACCTCAAAGTTGTTTTCTCTTATGAATTAACACCACTGCAAACAGTTCTCATTAAAATCCAGATGATAACTTAGGAAATTCTGGCACAAACACCAGCTGTGTTTGTTGCAATGCGGTTGAAGTCAAAATGATGATGTGTTTCTTGTGGATGCTGCTGGTCTATATGCACTGCTATTGGTTTTTTGGAGATCAGAGAAATCCTCAATTAGAACTGCTGGATTTCCATTCAGTCCAGAGAAAGTTTTACAGACAAATAGAGTCAACTAAAAAAAATCCTGACAACTTTTAAAACACTCAGATCTCTGTCCAGCTCCAAAAGGAAAACACACATGAAGAAAAGGGTTGGACAGTGAAATGGAAACCTATCCAATGGCCCATCTCACCAAGCTATGCTTAGGACTTCAAGAATATTGCTATGCTCACTATCTTCAGCAAAGCATCTGACTCAAATCCCTACCAGGGGAATTTTTTTTCCCCTTTTAACTTAGATGGCACCAATAAAACAAACCTTAAAGCTTTACAACAATTGAATAACACCATTTCCATTTATACAAGCACACAATCATATGTGTGAATCCCCAGCAAGAATACACTTGATCAGTTTATCGAGGTTAATCCTGATAATTCTATTAAGGACATCTTAATTTGGAACAGTACAAGAGAAAATTTAAAGGCTGAATTAAAAATTAATTAAAACTGTGCAGCAATGTATTATAGCTGGTTTAGTACAAAATTATTTGCAGTGATCTTCCTAAAGTCTTTTTCACACAATTTATCAATAAACAGATGCCCACTGTGTAAGAAAAGAGAAGAGCACTGGAAAAAGAGCACAAAAATGAAATGTTTTTATACTCATCATTGACAAGTCTCTTCAAAGAAAGTAAATGTCAGATAGAAGTTAATCCACTGTGTACTAAAGATTCAGAGTAATCTGTGAATAAAGACAGGAGACTGGACAGTCTTCTTTCCAGGAACACAAAGAAATTTCTTCTTTTTTAGGGAGATGGTGGTAAAGGATGTTGTTTTTAAAGGCAGAAGCATGCATACCACTAACTGTCACATGCTTATCATTTTACAAAGAAGAGATGCTTTAAAAATTATTATTAAGATATGAGTTACCCAGTTCTATCACATGCCAAAATACATCACTGTATAACAGTCTCTGTGAGGAAGATTAAAGAGTGACATGGAGATGCTAACAGAAACCATTAGTTTTAAAACAAACATCTTCATCCTTATATTCCAGTAACATATTATAGGTTCAGGTTATAAAGAAGACAAAAATCTACAGACAAAAGAAGGTACAGATTTTTAGTCTGTGTAAAACTTTAAAGTCACTTTGCCCCTTCCCAAGGAGATTAAACCAATCTTACCAGACATTAACAGTCACATGGAATTATCTGGAACTGCTCATCACTGTTTGCACAATCAGGTTTAGATTCACAAGAAACTCCAAGGAGAGTTGCATTTCTTGAGTATAAAGGATATCAGTCAGGAACCAGAAAAACCAGGTAATGGACATCCAAAAAACTGAACTTAGCAGAAATGCTGTGGGAAGATACCTTAGATTCTTGAGCCCCACGAGCTGTCTGAAAGAACATTAAAAAAAAATATTTTTTGAAATATAGTTGAAACATAAATCCACAGAATATAAATCATCTGGTTTGTTAACGGTAAAAATTTTCATGCACATGGTTTACTTCAAGTCTCTCAAAGCAATCAAGAACTGTCACTCAAAAGCCTTCTTTATCCATAAATATAAGGGGTTAACAATGTAAAAATAAAACTGAAGAGTGCTCTGTTCCAGCACAATATTATACATGAGAAGTGCTGTAGGACTGGGTGAAAAGTCCAATCTCTATTTGCACACAGATAGCATTGTCATGTCAGTGACCACTGACTGTGGCAGGAAAAGTGAGAAACAGCTCAGGATAACACTGGGAAATCTGAGGAGCAGGACAGGGGATGGCTCATTAAAACTCATTTTGTGACAGAATACAGCAGGAAAAAGTTGTGACAAAGGACATTTCTGAACAAACATCTCAATATCTACCAGATGCAGATCATCAATAACACTCTGACAATAAAATTATCTAACAGACTGGGTTTGGGGTGTTTTTCAAATCCTTTAGTGACAATAAACTTTTATTATTGTATACACTTAAATACATTCAATTTCTGTGGTCATTCATTCTAAAAAGTACATGTATTTAAATGCTTAACACACCATGTGACACCATTTCTCAGGAGGTATCTTTTATACTAAATGAAACTCAACTCTGAAAAGAATTATGCATCAGATACTTTTTAAGGTGTCTTTAACAAGTAAGTACATAAACAGAGAGAAAAAGCCACAAACCTTACAAACAGAGCCATCCCAAATAGCAGGCTGAGAAGCAAACCTCCTTTTAAAAGCCAAGAATCAGAACTTAAGTCCATGACATATCCAATGGCCCACATGAATGTCAAGGAAGATGCCAACATCAGGAAGAGCTGTTAAAATTATTATTGTTAAAATATGACAAAGTACTCAAGCAGTTCTTACTTAAAAGCATTCAGTTTATGTAATACCAAATGCTGAAAAACTCAAGATAAGAGAGGACAAGGTGACACATCAATACATCAAAAGCAGGGGGGAGGTATGACACAAAACCCCCCCACCAAACCACTTCTATGTGCTTTTAAATAATTCTATTTGTGCACCCAATATCACAAATTATTCTTGTTAATTTGCATGTCACTCTAAACACGGCACGCTCTAGTTTTATTTGCATTAGTTATTGCCCAGGAAATTACCTCATATTTCTCTACTGTTTTCAGTAACCTGTTATTTCTCCTGTTTCTCATTCTGTCTTCTTCTTGTATCATATAAACCATGAAGTGATTCTGACTTTGATAAGCAATGTCAAGCGGTGTCTCTCCCTTTAACAACAGAGAGGGTTGTTTATTTATTCATTTATGTACTTAACACATAAATACTCTCACTTTCAACAGAAGCAAGAAATTAATATAGTTAAAACAATTCTAACCAGGCAGTTACTTCCCAGCCCTGCTTCCCCCCCCATGATTTTTTTAAGGCAAAGGTAAGCGAAATAGACTGGATCTATTTATCTGTTGGACTGCCTCTAATAATGTACCTATATAGTCATGGGAATCTATACTTTCAACATTTATACTATCAATTTCTACAAATAGTAAGTTGAAGCCTTTCATATACAATAATCTTTTGAATGTATAAATAGGTGTTGCCAAACACCAGCTTTCAATTTGAAGTCTTCACGAGTCTGACTGGACACTAAGAAATGTATTTTTTTTAAATCTGCCCAAGTCCTCGTGACAAAGTTTTTAAGTAGAAAACAGCTAAATTAAGAAATGAAAAAGAAATTAAACAAGGCCCCAAGAAAATGAAACTAATTAAACACTCCAAGAAAATGAAACAAGAAAGGGTAAGGGAGCAGAATCTGCAAAGGACACAATTACTGTTGAGTGAACACAAGGATTGACTGCTCATTACACAAAGGTTGCAAAGAACCTCTGCACTCACACTTTGAGCCACATCTCAAGAAAGGTGTTACTACCTTTTGGGAAAGACTAAGAACACCTGTTTTTGGCCAAACCCTGCTGCAATTTACATCCAGCATGGAGAGGACTGAAATTTTTCTTTCCATTCATTTTACACATTCATGCCATATGGGATGAAATATCACAAAGGAAATTCTACCTTGATATTTTTTACATCCAGGCTAGCACCAGCTTCCAGCAACAGATCCACTGCACTAGCATTTCCTGAGGCTATAGCCCAATGCAGTGCAGTATTCTTTTGAACATTGTCTACGGCATTGAGAGAGGGGTTAAACTTTAAGAGAAACCTCATAGGTTCTGGTCTAGATGAAAATAAAATATAAGAATTAATAAACAGAAGATAATCTAGACAGGAAATGAAACTTCTGAACACTTTATAAAACAACAGTTCCCATCTGTGACACAACAGCAGATATATAATGCCTTCTCAGAACCAGCTCATCAATGACAGATCCATGTTTAGAGTTCCAGACTGGCCCTGGACGTTTTTCTCCAGTCTATGTTACCTCTGCATTTCAACAAATGTGAAGTACATAACACAGATTATATCTTCTATAACACCATGTGTAGCTTGTATCTCCCCATTTTATTTGCTCTAAAGGCATTTCACTGCATACACACCCATTTGTTTTCACTTTGCAGAAAATACAATAAGGCTGCAGATGATTCAGCTACAAACCTAAACTTCTTTTAGAAATTCTTTTCACTTTCTTTTCTATATCCAATGAGCTATTCCCAACTCCTGATCTCTGAAACACCTCATATTTTAGTACAAATGGAAGGGAAAGGAATGCCAGTTTAAAAAAAAACCCAGAACAAACAATAAGGAAAAGTTCACCTTACTGCTTCTTGAGTACAGTACAATGGACTCTTCTTCAGTTATTCTCTACTTACCCCATGGCTTTTTGTGCTGTTAACATTAAAGGTGTTTGTCCATTGAAGTCTGTTGTGTCTATGTTCTAAGAATAAGAAAAAGATAACAAGCAAGTGATTACCAGTGATTTCAGGAAAAAGTGAAATTCGGAGCTATACAACTGGCCTAGCTTAGCTAATGAACAGAATCAAATTGTACAAGCCAAAAAGCCAACACTCATTTAAAATCTTTTCCTCCTTTTACAAGTAATGCATGTCATTCCTATCAGAATATTCCAAGTTTCCATTTAAGGAAATTTTTAAGGGAGAGACTCTACTAAGGAAATTTTTAAGTGAATCATGTAAACTGTATTCCTTGTCCCCTTTGTAAAGAAGTACTAAAAATAAGAAGGATCTTGTAAAGCAATGCTAATCATGTTCCTTGTGTAAATAGATGTACATAAGAGATGTACAAAATAATAAAAATAACATATAAAAATATATATGTAAAAAAATATATAAAACAGGTTTATTAAAACATCAAAGAACGATTATGTATCTCAGGACAGCTAAGTATCCAACCTAAATTTTCTTCCTTCCTCTTTCTTACCCAACTTTCTTCCTTCTTCACAACAAAGGCTTCCTTGCTCCCTGCCTCCATTCATCAATACATTAGTGCAGATTTACTTGAAAGAGTTATTCACCTGAATATTTTTAGTAGAAGACAGGCGAGCCAACAACTTTATTAAGCCCCTGATATACACCACTATATATATTCCAGAAATCAGTTACTCTCAGAACTTTATGAGAAAGAAAACAAACTTAGCAAACTTCTAAATCCTAACACTAGATAGTTTCTCAGAATCAGTCTAGATCATATAAGAACTCTCCTGCCACTTTTACCAGCAAGTTTTTTACACTTGCCATCAATTCTGCTCATTTTAGATATAAGCTAAGAGACATCAACAACCATGGATACGATACAGAAATTTCTAATGAAAATTCAGACCCAGTCTGATAATTTATTTTGCATTCTTCAATTGATGGACCACTGCACAGATTAGTAGTTACAAAACTGTAACCAAATAATAAATATTGCATGATATCTATACATCATATAATGCTATTTGTTCCCAGGTTTAAAAGCCATTGGTTATTTCACAGCACCACAAATCCACACAGCCTTAACAACACTCCTAAACATGCTGAAATGTATGTGAATCTGGATATGGGGGATGACAGGAATAGGGAAGAGTATTAGAAAAAAAATCATATATACAAATATGAAAAAGATCTAAGTTTATCTGCATTTGTAGCACAGAAAAATAGGTGTAAAATCACTGCTTTTCATCTAGGGGAAAAAAACCAGTTAATTCTGAAGTGTCTCCTATACACAGACAGCTACTTGTAAGCAGAAAACAACATTTGGGGTATCAGCAACATACCTGGCCTTTTGCTATGAGGTAGGCTATGATGGGCATGTGTTGGAACAGCACTGCTAAATGAATGCTACTGAATCCTTCTCCATCAATAAGACTGGGATCCGCTCCACATTTCAACAATAACATGACCATGGGAAGATGTCCTTGTCTACAACAATATGTTAAATAATACTATAGAGATGATTTAAAAAATGGATATTTTAATGAAAGCATTCCCTTAATAATTCTCACAGGCATCCCAAAAAAGATTTCAGACTCCTGTGGTTTTATTCAGGAGATTATATTAAATGTATACACCCTAATAAATGAGCTTAGGGCAAAGCATTAATTTAGGATACAGTGGTTATTCTACAGTAACTTCTCCTGTGAGCAGTCACCCAAGCCTGTGACTCTGGGAAAAGACTGACAGTCCAGAAGGAAGCACTGATCATCCAATGGGAGACTTCACAAGCAGAGAGCTTTTCCCAGAATAATTTCAGGTTATGTTTCCTCCAGACAAGCAGTGCTCTGTTCTCTGGATCTCAGAAAATGCTACCACAGCTGAAAATACCAACAGATTTGCAGCCAGGGGTTGCAAGCAGCATTACCTGACAGCCCAGTGCAGGGGCGTAGAATTCAAATCTCCACCCAGCTGATCCACTATTGCACCTTTGGAAATGTAATACCTGTGTAACAACAACACAGTAAGGCCAAGAACACAATGTAACAAAATTGACATAAATTGACAAAATGACATAGTAAAATACCAAAACATTATACTAAAGATAACAGCTAAAAGAGTAAATGATTCCTAATAAAAAATTCATTAGAGAAGCAAATGGAAAAAAATGGTTGGGCAGTAAACAATGCTGTTTCAAGCAAATGTTGAAAAAAAAAACATAGCTGTTATTGAGGTGCTTCTAAAATCAGCTTTCACTTTTGTTACAGAAACAAACCAAGGAAAATCTAATGATTTCATGTACTACATGATTTCACATGTAAAGAAATGGGCTATCTTTACATTTCAGTGACATCTTCACAAAGCTAAGTGCATTAAGATTGGAATTCTACCCTTTTCTTCTCAAGCAGTGCATTCCTTTGTTTTCAAGTACAAAAGCAACAAAGTCATTATAGAGAACAGTGGCAGAATAGGCTCTGTTACTGTCACAGGGACTCCCAGCTTACTTAACCAGCTCCTGTCTGTTGTTTATTGCTGCCCAGTGAAGAAGAGTCACATTTTCCTTGTCTGGTTGTCGAACATCATATCCTGCTTCTACCAGTTCTTTGCATCGCTCCAGCATTCCATACCTTAAATGAGGAAAAAAAACCAAACAATTTATTTATCATTTCTTTAATATTCTCCAGTCTGGAGACAGTTGCATCCTAAAGAAAAAATACATCTCAGTAAACATCATCCAGCAGTTCCTACTTGAGCAAATTCTTCATTACATGCAATGGAAGCCTTGTAAAAAGATTAAGGATGATGCCTTGATGAGTAGAATTTTCTATTTAAACAAAGATGCTTGAAATGCTTTTATTTACAATAGCAGCTGTAAGTGATTTATCTTTTTCCACTACAGGGAGAAAATGAAACTGAAAGCGTTTCCTTTGTAAAAATATCCAGCCTGGCTCACATTTGAGGACGTTCCCTTCTATTTCAACACTCTGCACTCTCAGAACATGTACTTACTGTGTAGCCTTGACGATATCACAGGAGCTGGGGTCTTCAGCAGTGGGATATGGGCCTGGGAGACCTTGATCCCCACGGACGCTGTGGCTGTTGTGCATGAGAGGTCGATGAGGCCCATGGCAATGGCTTTTACACTGGCGGTTAACAAAACAATTATTAATCATTGCTATTTATCGGCTGCACATTACACACGCCTCCCCCTTTACCAGAAGCCCTCATTGTAGTGTTAGGCTCTGTTAATCCAAACGAAGATGTTCATTCAAAGCACAGTTAAAACCTCCTGCCAAGAGGCCAATCCTTTTATTTTCAGAGGTCAGCAGGGATGTGGTCAAGGTGCACCAGGACAAACTACAGAGGCGTTCAGCACCCAGCAGAGCTGGTTCTCGACACATCAGCCTCACCCACAACAGCCCTGCCACACCAGCAACCACAACCCACGGCCTTGGCGAGCGTTTCAAACGCCCTTGGCAGCCAGAGTGCCACCCGTGCAGCCACAAACCCGACAAGGCGAGCGAACATTCCAGGCAAACGCCGGGCAGGACACGGACGGCTCTTGCCCGGGAGCCCCCGCCAGACGCCGGCGGCACCGCGGCCGCCCCGGACCCGCCCCCGCCGCCTGACAGGGGCCCGCGGCCGCGCTCCGCACCCCCGGCCCGGCAGCGCCGGGTCCCAGCCCCGCTGCAGCCCCGGCACTGCCCGTGGGCTCCTCGCTCACCACCGGGCCGCTTTCCGCCATGCCCGCGGTCCCGCGGCTTCCTGCTGCAGTTTCCTGGGCACGGCTGTGGGGCGGGGCCGGGTACGCACGGCCCGGGCGGGGCGGCGCCGGGGAAGCCCCGGGAAGCTCCCGGGTTTGCTCACCGGTGCCTGAAATGGCTCCATCCCTTTTACCCAGGCAACCACACCGAAAAACTCCTGGATTTTCGCACAGGGTCTCCTGGGTCTCGGACAAGAGACCCTTTTCTGCTGGCGAATTTTTGGGGGGGTTGTGCCTCAGCAGCTGGACGCGATCCCTTGGTGAAGGCTCTGGAGCACAAAGTCTGATGAGGAGAGGCTGAGGGAGCTGGGGGAGTTCAGCCTGGAGAAAAGGAGGCTCAGCGGAGACCTTCTGACTCTCCACAATTCCCTGAAAGGATAGTGTCACCTCCTTGCTGCCATGGTTGCCACAGGAGTTCAAGGCCATCTGGGGCCATTTCGACCCCCGGCTGAGCCCCAATGTCCCCTCATAATGATCTCCAGGGTGAGGGAGGAGCCGCCATTTTAGGGCAAGCTGCGAGGGGCAAGTGGTCGCCTCCCGAAGAAATGGGGATAACCTGGGAAAACACCCACACGTGTCAAACGCCCACGAGCTTCCCAGGTGAACTGGGACCCTGGCAGCCCCTAGAGCAACGCCATCCCTTCTGAACGGAGGAGAAACCCCAGCATGGGATGACTGGAGCCCTCCAGATTTTAATGGCTCTGAGCCAGGGCAGAGCAGAACAGGGCCTGCAGTCATCAACATCCCGGGGCTGTGGGGACACGGGGACCTCCCGCTTTTGGGGAAAACGTGTCATGGCCCTTGGAGAATGGGCAGTCACCACTCACAGGTCATTGGAAAAGGGATAATTATCACTCCCAGCTCAGCCTCCAGACCAGGGCTGACACACAGCTCCCTCCATGCCCTCACAGTGGGATCCTGGCTGGAAGGATCGCGGCTCAGGTCAGGCCTTCAGATAGAAGCCTGGAGAGCCATTGAGGGCACAAGAGGGTTGGCAGCCCTCATAAAAAGGCAGAAAAATGAAAAAGCAGGTGCATTTATGAAAAAACATGTTTTTTCCCAAACCCTAATTGTGTAGGTCAGGGCAGTAGACAGAAGGTGGCACAGGCTTATTAGCTGGTGTGAAATACAAAACCATGTTTCGTGTCACGTAAATACAAGCAATGTGTGTATTTGTGATTGTGATATATGTGGAGCCGGACCATAGGACAGCTATAAAGACGAATTCTAATAAATAACTGAGGAAAGTAAAGCATGGCAGAAGGCCTTTGAATCTATCCTTTGTTCGCAATTAATTTTATAAGTCTTAAGTTGATTTAGGAATATTTGAATTAAAGTTTTAAGATGTTGGTTTTTGACAAGAACTTTCTGCTTGTAAGTAAGCCTTAAAGATTTTTACAGTAATAATGTTTTGAAGTATAATTTTAGAATATTGCTTGTAGTAGAGATTTTAGAAGCTATAGCTTTAGAATGTATAAAAAGGAAGCATGCTTATCTCTAAGTCTGTTCTGGTTTGAGAAGCAAAACCAGTGAGACACCCCAAGTCAGAAATACAATTTATTAGAAAAAGGGAAAATAAAACAAAAAGGAAACAAAATACATGCAATAAGGAAAAAGAAAACCACTGACAGAATCAGAATACAACCTGACACTCTGTTGGCAGCAGTCTACTTGCAATGGTGGCTGCAGTCCTCCTGGGGAAGCAGTTGTGGCCCTGTCGAAGCAGTGATCCTGGAGAAAAGGTGCAACCCTCCGCTGAAGGTCCAGTGGTGAAGGATGGACCTGTTCTTCCTCTGGGAGTCCAGTGGAAAAGGCTGCCTTGGTGTTCCAAGGCTCAGGTTTTTATCCAGGTAGAGGGGTTTGGTTCCCCCCCGGCTGGAGCATTTCCCAATGGGATGATGTAAGTTTATCAGTGACTCAATGGCCCATGAGCAGAAGATCTGTGCCTGGAGGGAGGATGGGTCATGGAAGAGATAAGGAAACTGCTCTGGATGGTTTCTTACCAGCTGGCTTATCAACAGAAGATCACATCACTACCCCCCATCCCAGTTCCAATGGATGGCAATAGAATAACACACCCCTGATTGTATTTTACATTGCAACCCATGACACCTGGCCATCTCCATCCTCAGGGATGAGCAGGTTCTGGAAGCAGGTGTGGCTCTAAGGGAGAAGGCACACCTGTCCGAAAGGTTTCCTCTCTCTGCATTCTGGAAGCTCTCACTGAGGCTCTGGGTAGGTTGAAGTCTCCTGCCAGGAATATCTGAAGTTTGGAATCCCTCCTCATTCTCCTTCTCCCCTGCTCATGCCTGAGAGTGCCCTGGAGATGGGAAGATCTGCCATTGGTCCTGCAGGATCTTTGTGCAGCAGCAGACCAAGGGTCTTCTCCTGTGGCAGTGCCACAACATTCTCAGAGCCATGGACTGGGAACTGGCTCCTGAAAATTGCTGCTGTGCATCTGGCTACAGGAAACAGTTTCTCCAATGGCCTTGGCCTCCATTTTTCCTGTCTGGATTTTCCTGCCAGCTGCATCTTCAGGGATGAGCAGGTTTTGATCTGAGGGAAAAGGCAGTCCTGTCCAAAGGGTTTCCTCCTTCTGCACTCTGGCAGCTTTCACAGAGGCTCTGGGTGGAGAGATGGAGACTCTTGCCACAAGTAACCGAACTGTGGAGATCTTCCTCTTCCTGCTCATGCACTGCTGATGCCAGACAATTCCCTGGAGGTGGGAGGATGTGTCTTTGCTGCTGCAGGATCTTGTCCAGCACTACACTGAGGGTCTGCTCCTGTGGCACCGCCACATCATCTGAGGAGCCATGGACTGGGAACTGGCAGCTCCAGGACAATCGCTGCTGTGCTTCTGGCTTCTGGCAATGCCTTTTTGTTGGCCTTTTTTTCCCTATACCCTGCTTAAACAATAAAGTTTCTTAACTTGACTCCTCTCTGCCAGCTATGAATACATCAACTCTGCTATAACTCTTTTACAGTGGACAAAAAGTTTGTTTAAACTCTTTCTCAAAACCTTTATCATGACAATGCTTCATAACTCTTGCAACTCTTATTTGTTCATAACCTATATTATACATCATCTTTGTCTAGATTAGAATTTTAAAATATACATTACAATTCTTAATTTCCTCTAGCTACAAGAGGCAATCACATATATTTTCCATTTTTTATTTATGCAAAAACATGGGTAATTTTTTTCTCTCTGTTTTATATTTTTCCCCTTCTGAACTCATCTGTTTCCTGTTTCCACTTTCTCTACTCGGGAGACATGTCCTGTGGTTTATTCTTGTAATGATTCTCCAATACTTCCATACTACTTTATAGAGCTGTAGATGTTGAAACATATACTTAGTAGATTTTTTTTGTTCTTTTGATTTATATTATGGTAAGATGATAAAACATATATTTTACATTACCTTGCACTGCAAAAGTTTTTTACATTTTTAGGGGAAAATATGTTACAAAAAGTTTGGATAGCATCATTAAAAAAAGCATTTTCTTTACCAGTCCAGTAGCCATAAAGTAGATGTGTATTTGTCATCTAAAAATAAAGCAAGCTTTTGATTTGACACACACATTTAGACCGTTTTTATCCTTTATTTCATTGTATGAAAGAAAGTAGAAAAAATATGCTATTACAGTTTCATCTTCAACTGCACATCACTTTAACCTTGAGTGAAGACTCTGCATTATTGAAGAGAGCCAATTTAGGCAGTGCAGCTCTAGGTTACCACATGATCAGAACCTTAGACTGGTAATTAAAAGCAGAAAATAATTTGGCTGCCACTGTGAGGCAACAGCACATTCTCCTGCTCTTTTACTCTTAACATTCCCACTGTTAGAGTAAAACTGGAACCGAGCAACCCCATTCCATTACAACCACCCTTGTAATGCCAAGGTGGAGCCCTGATTTCAGAAATGCCAGAGGTGGCAGAGGTTTTCCATGTGTGAAGGCAGGCTCCCTTCTCAGAGCTATTGCAAGTTCCTCTCTCCCCACTCTATTTCATTGTAAATGGAATATTGACAATCCATAAAGGTTATACACCACAACACTGGGATGTAAATTTTTTTCCTTAGGTAGATCTAAAGCAGGCTGGAAGTTGCTCAGCCCCTTTTGCCCACTTCAAGTGAGCATTTGTAACTTTTCTTCCTAGAATAATCCAACCAAACTACTTGGTTTCTGCTCCAGGTAGTTACTGGAAGATTTTGCTGTGTTTTCCCATTATGTTTTATTTAACACAAGTCAAATAAGTACCATTTTGCAAATATTGAAAGTTCTATATTTGAAATTCCCAGTATACTACAGAGAATGGATAGGTGATCTTCAAACTTGATAGGTGATATTGACCACAGAATATCAATAAATAGGAAATATCAGGACAAAAGGTAATCCAATAAACACCTCCTGAAATCCTCCAGTTTTTTTGATTTGTTTGTTTTTGCTTTTTTTTTTTTATATTCTGGAAGAAACAAATTCACCACCAGTGCTGTGCATACAACAAAGTGACTCAGGCATGAAGATGAGCAAGCTGATGATCCTTCAGATTCCACTTTTCAAGGATGACATTAGTGGGACACTGCTTGAAGCACTGCTCACACAGTGCTTATGTTAGGATAAAGTTTACAGAAAAGATTAGAGTGGTTTTTTTATTGGTCTTGAAGGGGCAATTTCTTCTACTAAACATGCAAGAATTCTCAGGGAACAGAAGGGACCACACGGTGCTGTGCAAGGCTACCCTGATTTAAGAGTCCAGATTATCTTGCAATATTTAAATAACCTTGGCATTAACAGTGAAGGGGCAGTGCAATTTCCAAGGCTACATAAGGAAAGGATGGGTGTATATCCAGCCCTGAAACAAAGCCCAGCTACAAGATACATTTATTTTCTAGGTTTGCAGAGACTCTTTCTCCTGCCCAGACCATCCTCTCCAGGATGTGTTTGTAACACAACCAAAACACACACTTACCAACATCACCCATCCAAACTTGCCAAGAAGTTCAGTGCATTCAGCTGCTTCTACAAAAGATCAATTTACAGTTTTATACTTACAGTATATTTCTGTGCAATAATTAAAAAAAACTCCAGCTTTTAGCTTGAACATAATTACCAAGCTTGCTACAAGCTGCATGGTTCATACTATGATCCCTCTTTCTTTTTATTTGCTTCACCTTGGAAAACACAATTCTAAGGTCTTGAAATTAAACTTTTTGAAGAGCTTCTTTTGTATCGTTTCGTCACTCTGAAAGAGAACCATGTAACAAGAAACAGCTGGAGGAAAATGATTTTATTCAAGTATTTTATTTGTCCTCAGTCTAAGGATTTAGAACCTTAAATTTTTATAAACATGATTTTATACAAACTATGGGGAATGAAGTTTTCTTCCCACACTGACGAAGTGGATGTGGCCTTCCCCAGGGCTGCAGCCCCTCCAAGGCTGCAACTGCTCTGGCAGGGATTTATCCACGGCCTTGGCTCTGAGGGGCTCCAGCATGACCACAGGCACTGATGTTCCAAGGGGAACCTGCTGAGCACGGCCTTATCCACAGCCACAGGTGCTTCAGGTTTACCCTTGGGCTACATTCCCTTCCTGGGCATGGACGAAACCATGGCCACAGATGCTCTGAGCAGTTCCTGCTCTGCCATGGGCTTATTCCCAGCCACTGGTGCCTGAGGGTATCCTGCTCCCATCTGGGCTCATCCACAGGTCAAAGCTCCCTCGACTCGAGCTCACCTTGCAGTTCCAGCAGCACAGAAACAGCAGCCATGCCCTGGCCACCTGCCAGCCCAGTGCCACCAGGACTGCCATCCAAGTGTCCCCAGGCACAGCACAGGGAGAGGAGAAGCAGCAGAGCCAGCAGCAAAATCAAAATGAAACCCCGAACGAGCCCCACGGCAAGCACAGGAGCCTGACGACCCAACAGAACAAACAGCTATAAATCGAACCCAGCACATTCCAACCAAAGCTGCTGTTATCTCAAACCCTTCCAGCTCCATGTCAGGCTCCAAAAAGGACTGCCATGGTTTAACCCCAGCTGGCAACTCAGCCCCACACAGCTGCTTGCTCACTCCCCCGCAGTGGGATGGGGGATGGAATCAGGAAAGGGAGAAAACCCATGGGCTGAAATAAATGCAGTTTAATAGGTAAAGGAAAAATGATGCACACAAACAATCAAAATAAGGGATCTGCGCCCCACTTGCCACCTGCAGGCAGATGTTCAGCCACCTCCAGGAAAGCAGGGCTCCATCACATGTGACTGGGAATAATGAATACCATCACTCCTGACATCCCCCACTTTCTTCTTCCTCCAGCTTAATGTGCTGAGCACGATGCCATATGGCCTGGGATATTCCTTGGGTCATCTGGGGTCAGCTGTCCTGCCCATGTCCCCTCCCAACTCCTTTTGTCCCACCAGACCACTCCCTGCTGGGCGGGGGGAGATGCAGAAAAGGCCCTGATCCTGTGTAAACACTGCTCAGCAGTAGTGAAAACATCCCTGTGTTATCAGCATTGTCTCAGCTCAAATCCAAAACTGTACCCATATCAGCTACTATGAAAAAAATGAACCAGCCCAACCAGCACAGCTCAATAGCATCACAGTCTGGTTTCAGTACCAAATAAAACTCAGTCAGTCATGTTTCATATTGTCAGGTGCTGAAAATTGCACTAATTTATAACAGTTTTCACTTTTGTTTTAGATTACAACATTTATTTCAGACTAGCTTCTGTAGTTCACTATTTCCACCATTCATCTCTTGATAAGCAACCAACAATCAAACCTCCTTTGCCGTTGTTCCTAATTGTAGGTTCTGACAGCCACAATCAACTGCATCAGAAAACTTCTTTCCTGAAGAGATGACAGAACTCTTTCTCTTCTCTCCTGAAGCACTGCAAACTGCTTCCAGAGCCCTGCTACTATCAGGGCTAAGGTCACCACCTAGCTTTGGGATTTCTCAGGAGATTCAATACGTGCATCTTTTCTTAAGCTCCAAGTTAATTTGGAAATGGGGAGATTCAGAGGGGGTATTCCAATTAAAAGAGTCTTCTAAAAAAATGGGGCAGCTCAGTGCCTCACTTCAGTTAAACGCGGCATGCCTGCGTGTTTCTTCTTTCTCTGCTCCACTGCATCCTGTGCTAGCCTTAAAACACTCCGGGCAGGAGGCGGTGGGGCACCGCGGCCGTGTAGCGCTTCCAGTCCTTGCCGTACTTGCTGCTGCAGCGGTGCTCGTCCCTAAGGCAGCGGTGGGTGAGCAGAATGGTCATGTAAACGATGTAGAAGTAAGGCAGCACGTGCTCAAAGCCACAAGCCAGGCAGTAGGCCAGCGAGCCCATCAGGTCTCCCGTGTAGTTGAAATGCCGTGCCCAGCCCCAGAATCCGGAGGTCATCAGCTTGCTGTAGTACTTGGTGCCATCCACAGACATGTAGGAGCACTCGATGTACTCCGGCTTCTTCCCCCAGATCCTGCACTTGCCGTTGGTGCGACGGAAGAGATCCTTCTGGTGGTTGGTCATCCTGAAGATGTAATAACCCAGCAAGCCCAACATCAAGACCCCTACGGCGTGAGCTGCGTGCAGCTGGACAGGATGGTACACCAAATACAGACCCTGGAGAGCACAAAAACAATCAGCCATTTACTTCCAACATGGGCTCAGCATGCCAGACTGATCCCTTGGCTACAGTGATCCACAACAGACCAGAGGAAGGAGTAGAAAAATCTACTGCAATGGTAAAACTGCACAAAACTTTCAGAAAACTCTGCATCCTAGAGTTTCCTTCTCTCTTTCTCTCTCCAAAACTGCACTTCTTTGTGAAACAAGAAGAGAGAAGTTGCAAGGATATACACCGGACAGAAGGAAAAACCCAAGGAATAAAACCCAAACAAACCACCAGTAACGAAAAGACCCTCAACAGGCAGGAGTAAAAAGAAAGCAAATGGAAAGGATTTAGAAAAGTATGCAGACACAATCGATAGTGACAGAAGAATGCACAAAAGAATGGCAGGAGAGGAAAAGATGTCAAATCCCTTCCTGGACAGGAAGCCTTCCTACAAGAGAATTGTTACAAAGAATATTGCAATAAATTCTCAACAGTCGAACTACATAGAAACATTTAAGGTACAAATTATACTGCTAGAAAGAATGTTTCTGAAAAGTTTCATTCCTGTAAGCCCAAATACACAGTGTACTCATTTTTACCTGCAAAGTATAGAGGTAAGGCAACCAAACACAGTCTCCCCAGCCCAAATACCATCCAAAATGATCATGGCAAATATCAATGGTTTTCAAGTACCAGGCTTCATTCCAAAAGAAGTCCAGAACATAAATACCCTGCAACAGAATAATTTCACATTAACAACACAGCTCTGTCACCAGTTACCCCATTTAACAGCATCAGCTTAATGTCTGTGCTGCCTTGTGATGTGATCTCAAACTTCATTGATGTTTCTGTGTTAGCACTTCAAAACCAGGCATTTCTGAACACAGTTAAGAAGAGCTATCAGATAAATACAAATTACCTGGGTACACAGCATCTATCTCTCTAGACAGATAAAGCAGTAGTAGGATGACTAAGGCAAGTGTACAACTCAATGACAAACACTTCAGGAGTGAACTCACAACTGATCACCCTGATCTCTCTTCAGCTTAGAGTCACAGGGTTACAAAGAGGAGGGATAGAGCTGCTACTGAACAGGCTTCCACTTACACAGATCAGGGAATAAATCCTAAGAAGTCCCATCACTGAATGAGCTTGTTTCAGGCCAGGAAAAAATGCCTCAGTTTCATTTCCATGGAAGGAGGGTTTTTTCCCAACCTTCATACTAGTTTATTTTTAAACTGGTTTCTTAATTTCCTCCTGGGAATTTACCTGGAGGACATTGACAAGGACCATGGAGTTTGTCACTTCACCATAGAGCTCCTGTTGTTTGGCAGCAAAGGAAAGGTTGATTAAAGTCCAGGCCACAATCCCAGGGCGCCCATTGAAGAACAGCTTGAAATCAAACCACTTCCCTATTCGAGGGTTAAATTCAATCCCCATCATGTAGTCATAAAAGAAGTTTCCAGTGAATTTGCTGTAAAACATAAAAATTAGAAATCTACACAGTTATATAGAAATACAGCTACTCTGACTACACAATCCAGATTAATTTGATGTAGTGATAATAAAAATCACAACACCATGTAACGTTGTGCAAGGTAACACAAACTGACCCGACCGAAATATTACATTAACAGACATAAATTGTAGAATATCAGAGGTGCCCGAGATTACTTTTGGTAACACTTCTGAACAGCCTAAGTATAACTATTTTTAGGATGAGTGTATCTGTGACACTGAGGCTGCCAGTCCCATGGTGTGCAGCATCAAACACAGGGGATGGTGCTAGTGAAGCAAAGAACCACTGCCAGACACTGGCCTAGCTCTCTGTGCCACTGAAATATATTTCATCATACCATTTATGTATCCCACTTTTATTTAATAGTTTTAATCTCTGATACCTAGTAGTCTCTCATGACTAAAATTCACGTACCAGTCTTTGGCGTTGGTAGGGAAAAAGTGGCCTTTAATCATTGCAAATGTGGACACTGCATATCCCAAGATATTGGCACACCACAGGAGAGGAATCCAGTTGTCAAAAATGATTGTAGGTGAGAAGAAGTGGAAGCAAGAAGCATTCACAAAACAAAGCACATGGGTAATGATCCAGGCCTGAAGCCCATTGATTTCATATTTATTCACAACACCTAAAATTGGGAGAAAAAAAGAAGCATTTGTGACCCTGCATTAATACAGGTTTTTATTAATATTGGTATGCACAGAATAAACAGAAGCTCAACCAAGTGCTCATGAAATGACCTCTCTCTCTTCATCCTCCCAGTTAAATACCTTGAGGCACTTCTCTGAAAGTTCCATTAGACTCTGTTGTACCTATCAGGCTTTTCTCCTCACAAAACTGATTTTTCACTTTCCCCAAAACTGACGAGAGTAACAGGCCACCAGTAAGAGTTCACATCACACATTTTGTCCAAGGCCCTTGGGTTAACAGAGCTTGAGCAGGTAAAACTATCTCGTCAAATACCAGCAATAGTCCACTGACAATTCTACGTGCCAAAATTATCAACCAGAAATTTTCCATTGCTGGTGTGGTGCCTAGCAGATCAACAGTTTTACTAATTATAAGAGATAGAAATCCTATAACTTATTCTAAAAGATGAGCTAGATTGCTTTCTAGTTTTGTTTGAACTGAACATGTGAGGAAAGTGAGAGCATTTATGTCCATGCTTCCTCTGGTTACACATGGGTTATTAAAGACTCTAAGAACAGAAATATTACAGTTTCAGAAGATTGCATGATGTGCATGTATTCCAAGGAAGACCTTACCAGCAGGGGTGACAGCACCTTCTTGTACACCTCCCACATAGCCAGGGAGAAATTTATGGCAGAAATCAGGAATGAACACATACAAAACCACCTAAAAGAGAATGCGTTCACAATTAATATAGACAAGACAAAACTCCTCAATACACTATCCCTTACATACGTATACCAAATATAACATTTTTCTTAAGTTTCCAGTAAGTATTGGGTAAGCCAAAATGGCAATATTTAGCTGTTGTGATTTTAGACTAGTAATACATCTAAGCTATTCTACAGCTCTAAAGATGTATTTAATGTAAAGCTATCATCCTCTTTTGGTGGGAAGGCAGGACAGTTGGTAGCTACATTCAGGTCCACATCCTTTTATTTTGATCTATTTCTTGTGTATTAATTTTAAACAAATGAGTAGTGTTCTTATATACTTACTTTTTCTTAAAAACCTCATTAAGGAATATGTCACAGAAGGAATGTTTCTGTACATTCCCCTATATACTTATTTTCCAAGTACATAGGCTTCGTTTGGATTCCAAATTGCCTTGGAAATCATGAAGCACCAAAGAGTAAATTTGCCAGTGCAACACTCCAGCATCCTTTGTGCAAAAGGATTCATCCAATGGCTGTGCAAGAAACCAGACACTGCATCCAGATTGTAACTCAGTAACGTACCTGGAAAGTGACCCAAAGGGAATAAATGCCTGCAGCCTTATAGGTCAGCATGGGAGTGCTGTTCCAGATGTCAGACAGATGCTTATTCCCCATCAGCAAGTCCAGGACTGGATCGGTCAGAGAGCACTGGTACTGGGCACAGGACATGATGAAGTAATACACAATCAGTGGTGCAAACATGAGCAGGAAAAGGACGCTGGCCAAGGAAAACCAGTCCACCTCCCTGTAATCCAAAGCAGAGCATTTTGTTTCTCCAAGTTTCAGATAGATGAATTACATCAAACAATTTTTTTAGTGGACCTAGACGTAACTTAACCTCCCCTGTCTGTGGGTCAAACAGCCATAGAAAAACTTAGCACAGAACATCCTTTGCTGCCACAAACTGCTCTAAAACGATGCCAGCTGATCAGAGCAAGAGATTAGATAAAATCTCCCCTCCAAAAACCAGAGTATTATTACAGACTTCACGTTTTTTCATGGCAATCATGGCTCTGACTGGTGGAGTATTCACTTGGAAGTGACAATGGAATCCCAAGAACATTAAGCGAAGCTTGGAAACTTGGAAAAGACAGACCTTAGAGAGTCATATGTTGAATTTGCTGTGCCACTGTTGCTGTTCCCAGCTGCAGTGCAATGCCCTACTAATACTTGCCCAACTCTTTGAGAAGTGGGACATGAGTCATAAATTTTGCTACAGCAGGACTTGTCAGCTGGGACTGCCATAGATGCCAGGATGCCTGTACTCCAAATCTTGGGAAATGTTTCTTTCCTAGAAGGAACCAGAAATTCTACCAATTTTTATAATTTGTTTTTCTTTTTTGCAAGGAGTGTGTTTCAACCCAAACCCTCTGGCAAACTCTCTGCCTTAAAAAACTTGAAGAACTCTCCTTCAGCACCTGTTGCTACAGCAAATTATGCATAAGATTTCCACAGCAGGGCAACACAAAAACCTGTTATTAACAGAGGGAGGTTTAAAAGGCATACAGCATCTCTAAGAGTAAGAATAAAGCAATTGGAAATACAAGGACTACTTAGGGTTATCAGCTTCTCTCACCATGCTCTTCCCCACTGGCCTTGAGATGCTTTAGTATCATTTTGCATGTTTTGGTGTTTTCTCCCCTCAGCAAGTTTTTTCACCTGATGGGTTGCCATGATGTCCTGTAGGAAAGAAACTATGAATCCTGTTACTCCAGCTGATTCTCAGTAAGTCTTATGCCTCTATAAGAGAATCACAAATAAAAATCGCTAAAATCTGTTACATACACTTCAGACCATATGAAATTTGGGAGTGGAGGACAGGAAGAAAAAATTTTTCACCAATTAATTCCCTATGAACTTACATTCAGCAAAACATAATCAAAACACGCATATTAAAGTAATCCATTAAATTTCTTGCTAATTGGAAATTTCTTTTAAGATGCATAGACAATATATAGCCTACTACTTACATGTAGATGGAAAAGGGAAAAAAAAAAGTCTCACCACATTCTCATAAACCTCTGTAACTTAACTGCCTTTCTTAATTTGAGAAATTGTGACTGCTGTAATATAACGTGTACTGGACCTTGTCAATTGGATGCTTTTGCCCAGAGTCCTTGCTCCATCTATGTCATTTACACCGTAGAAAACAAGATATAATCCTATCTAAATCAGCGGGAACGGAGGATGATTTACTCGGCAATACCTAATTCTCTCTGTGGAACACGCACTGTAGCTTTCTTTCAGTCTCGTCAAACACTTCTTATATTAAAGATCTTTATCCTATAATCAGAACTCTGGACTGACTTCCCGGCTCCATGTGCCTCATCGCGGCGAACTCGATCCATCATTCCCTGGGCACTGACTGAGCCTGGCCATATCCTCTCCATCCTCCTGGGCAACCTGTTCCAACGCCTGACCACACCAACAACGAGAAAAACATTTTCTTGCATCTAATCCGAATCTCCACTATCTCTCCTTCAAGCCATTTCCTTTAACCCTTCCCCCGCAGGTTCCTTTTCAGAAGCGATCTGAGGGGAAGGCGGCTCGTCGCTCCCCTCTGCCCGCACGGCTGGCTCCCTTCCCGGCCCGATCCCAGAAACGACAAGGAAGGAACGCACTCACCTACGGGGGTCCCCGAGACAGAGGATCACCTTTCACCGGAGCCCACTCCCCGGGCCCACCCCAGCCGCCGCCGCTCCGGCTCTGCCGCGCCCACGGCCCCTCAGCCGGCACCGCCCCTCGGGCCCCGCCCCCGCCTCCGGCCTCAGCCAATCCCGGCCGCGCCCCGCCCTCTCCGCCGCTCCCCATTGGCGGCGCGGGCTCGCCCCATGGGCCGAGGGGCGCAGGCTCCGCCCCTGGCCCGGGACCCGCGCCCCGGCGGGAACGGAGCGGGCAGGAGGCGCTCCGGCCGCCGCGCACGGGCATCGCTAAATAAACCCAAACCTTCTGGAGCAGCGGGAACTGGTGTCCGAGGAAAGGGGTTACACCTGCACTTGGATCACAACATCCCCCTCTGCGGCCATGGAGCCCCTAAGCCAGACTGGGCTGCCTTGAGTCGTTATTAACCTCTCTGCACTCCACTGATCATTCTGTGCCATTTCCGATGGCCCCGCAGAAAAAGACCTGGGGGTGCTGGCCCAGAGCTGCTGAACACGAGCACAGGTGTGCCCGGGCGGCCAAGAAGGACGATGGTATCCTGGGCTGTGTAACAATAGACTGCCCAGCGGGAGCAGGGCAGTCAGTGACCGTCCCCCTGTTCTGGGCACCGCTGAGGCCCCAGCTCCCATCATGGGGTCAGTTTTGGGCACCTTAATCCAAGACATTGAACTGCTGAAGTGAGTGCAGAGAAGGGAATGGATCTGGGCAGAGGTCTCAGCCCGGAGAAAAGGAGGCTCAAGGAGGGGATCTTCTCACACTCTACAGCTCCCTGAAGGGAGGCCGTAGCCTGTAGGCCCTTCTCCCAAGTCACAAGCGACAGAAGATGAAACGGCCTCAGGTTATGCCAAGGCTTGTTTAGATCGATTATTAAAAAGTTTCCTCATGGAAAGGGTTGGCAGATATTGGAACAGACTGCCCAGGGCCGTGGTGGAGTCACCATTGCTGGAGGTAAAAGCCATGTACATTGTGGCGCTTGGGGACATGCTTTAGTGGTGGGCTTGGCAGTGATGGATTTGTGGTTGGACTCAGTGATCTTACAGGTCTTTTCCAACTGAATGATTCTGATTCTAGTACAGAAAGAAGTTAGAATCCTGTGTTTAAGGAGGCTCACAGCAGCCAAATAGGTGATGAGGGACATAAGAGAGGAGATCGGACTTTGAAGAAGTCAGCCTCTCTGGGGTCAGCACCCTCAGGGCTGCCGGGATCATGCTGAAATGAGAACAATACACAGAACGTTGCACCCTGTTCCAGTTACCTTCAGCACTCGCACTCTGAACTCGGTTTGAGGGGCACCTCTTACAAGAAGCTGCAGGGCTAAGAAACGGGCTAAGGCTGCATCCCCGTAATTCGGGGCTGTGGAGAGGCAAAACTGCGGAAAGCGCATGAGGGTGGCAGCAGCGCACGGCGGCGGAGGAGCCACAGCGCGGGGGGACACCGGGCTCGGATGGAGCCGGTGCTTGAAGCGCTGACAGCGCAGGGGCTGCGGCCGGGGCCGGGAGGAGGGACCGGGAGGAGCGGCCGGAGGAGGGACCGGGAGGAGGGAGCGGAGGACGGACCGGGAGGAGGGACCGGAGGAGGGACGGGGAGGAGCGGCGAGAGGAGGAGCCGGGAGGAGCGGCCGGAGGAGGCACCGGAGGAGGCACCTGCAACCCTGGCCCGGCACCGCCCCGGAAAGCAGCGGGGAAGGCGGCAGAGTCGCCATGGGCCGGGCAGTGACCGTGGCCACCTGCGCCCTCAACCAGTGGGCTCTGGACTTTGAAGGCAACCTGAAGAGGATTTTCAGAAGTGAGTGCCGAGATGGCTGGCTGCCCCTGGCCATCAGGAAGCCTCTCCCGCTCCCTCCTTTCCCCCTTCCTTCCCTCCGCCCGCGGGCGGGGCAGCGCAGCCCGTGCCTGTTTCACGCACTGCGCTCCCAACATTTCCAGGTATCGACATCGCCAAGAGCAAAGGAGCCCGGTACCGGCTTGGGCCAGAGCTCGAAATCTGGTAAGGGCACCTTGCTGGCGTTGGGTTTGTGCGATTCCAGTTGACTGTGGAAGAACAATCAGGAAGAGCATCAGCCCCGTGGTGCTGCAGTGCCCAAAGCCGCACT
Organism: Thryothorus ludovicianus; assembly: GCA_013397245.1. Taxonomy (NCBI): domain Eukaryota; kingdom Metazoa; phylum Chordata; class Aves; order Passeriformes; family Certhiidae; genus Thryothorus; species Thryothorus ludovicianus. The sequence continues at coordinate 910,277 of VZTB01002128.1, forward strand.
TACAGCCTGCGGCTGTCGGTGCAAAGAAAGGCACTGTAGTTGTGAGCACAGGATTGGGTCTCTTGGAAACCTGAGTGGTAGCGGTAACTTTGGACCTATTTCAGTGAGTTTCCCTTCAGGGAAACTGTAGTGCTTTGATTTTTGCCTGGGCCCAGGCTGTTGTCCTTGGAAGGAATATCACGGGGTGATATAAAATGCCGCAGAATTTTAAATGCTGTAAGTAGGGATGGTGTTGACAGCATCTTCATGAAGAAGCACTGCTTCTTCATTTTCTATATAAATTACCTGTGTGGGTGAAATGTTCCCTGTCTGAGGTAGTTTTGGTTCTTTGGGTCTGGTCCTGATCTTTTGGTGCTGAATTTTTGATTTCTCCTTGTTTCTGTACGCAGTGGTTATGGCTGCTCAGATCACTATTATGAGTCAGACACGCTTCTGCATTCGTTTCAAGTTCTGGAAAAGCTCTTGGAGTCTCCAGCTACTCAAGATATTATCTGTGATGTGGGAATGTAAGGATTTTCTTTTGTGTACCTGTGATAAAGGGTTAAGTCTTTAGGGAATGCTGCTTGTGCCATGCTCTGGATAGCGACAGCTCTGCACTAAACTTTCAAACATATCTTAGGAACTGCACTACTTTTCCCTTTTTAATTACCATGTCCAGGACTGCAACGTGCAGAACACTTTCTGGAAGATAATCCTTCCACACATTGCTGGTGGCTGAGCCCTTCAGGAGAGAAATAGGATAATTACAGTTGTATATTGGAAACCTTAAAGTCTGGTCTTTACTGCCATGGGTCAGACTTTGTGTGGAAGGGCTTTATAAATTGTCTATCTTGTAGGAATGTGGGGGCTGCTGTCACTGACAGACGTCTTAAAGCAACATAAGTGTATGTGAAAATCACTAAAGCCATTGAAAGCCTTGTGCTGACATGGAAGGGTGATAAATTATATCTATAAAATTAACGTGCTAGAATTGATATAAATGTGTAAAGCTAGTTTGATTTTGAACTGGGTTGTCAGTATCACAGGAGGTCATGTTTGATTAAATAACTTGTCCTAGGCATGGGGAATCTTCTGGTCTGCTCAAGTTCCTGAGGCTTAGGTTGATATTTCTGAGATTGACAGCATAGTCAGTAATTCTGATTTTTTCAAATAACTACTTTAACTGAAAAATGGCAAGCTAAAACTTAGTACATTGTTTTGCTTGATTCCCTCTAGTGAGGTCTTATGAATAGCTTTTATGCAGTAAAGTAGATTCTGTAGCTTTTTATAATTTCATTTAGTGAGTGTAGTCACTGCTAATTTTGCTTCTTATTTTCACAGGCCTATTCTGCACAGAAATGTTCGCTACAATTGTCGAGTTATCTTTTTAAATAAGTAAGTAGTTCTTGATGTGTTTTGTGAGGTAACACATTATCTTTTCAGACACCAGTTTGGTCTTCAAGGAAGATTCTTTAGTGCTATGCGGAGTGATGGATTTATCTCCCAATTTGCTAAATTTTCAGAGAGACAGCTAAGGTTTTTCATGATGTATTTTTTCTTTCCTGATTTGTGGAAACTAAATTCCCACTGCTTTCTGAAAGAGTTCAGAAAAACCCCTCGAGTCTGCAAACAGAAACTTTACATTATAAAAGAAAAAAGGAGTTGATCTGTTTTCAACTCCTTTGATTATTAATCAGTGGTCATATATATAGCCTTGTTTGGCTTTACATCATGTGTTAACTCAGCTTTTCTGTTTTGTTTCATGATTTAAGGAAAATTCTTCTGATCAGACCAAAAATATCACTGGCAAATGCAGGAAACTACAGGGAACTCAGATGGTTCACCCCATGGAGCAAAGCAAGGTATGCTGGCAACTGTTAGAATTGTGTTTAAAAACACAGCTTGCTGTTTGCAGGTTTGAAATACCTACAGCAAATCCTCATTTGGCTGCTACCAGGAGAGCAGCAAGGCAGAGTCAGCCAAGCTGCATGGCTGCAGCTTGGTTAGGAAGCTTTTTGAGCAGTCAAGCTCTTAGTTGCTGAGCTGGAAGAAAAAGTGGGGCTGTTTGATCCTACAGCCAGTGTAAAGTGTCATTTCCTGATGTGTGCTTTCTAAGAACACCCAGCTCAGGTCTGGGAGGGCCTGTGTTTATCTGCTGGATTGCTGCATCCCAGTACTGAACTGGCAAACACTGAAATGCGTGAGCTCTGTGAAAACTTCAACTACTGCAGAAAATAAAAGCTGCCTACCTTATGATGTTGCAGTGCCTGGCACTCATCTCTGATGCTCTGCACTCATCTTGTTGTCAGGGAATGTTCCCAACTTGAGGGTCTCAGTAAAGCACTTCTGGTCCCTCTGAGCCCCAGTCTGTTCTGCCTTGCTTGTGTAGTAACCCTGCAGAAAGAGAAATTTCCAGCTGGCATTTGATTTGCACGGTGTGTTCTTTGTTAGGTCTTTTTTCTAGCCAGGATGGGGCACTGCTTACCATGCCTTTGTGAAGCACACATGTTGCTGTCTTAAAATGTTAGCATTTCTGATTAATTCCACGGAGAATATGAAAGTATTTTTTCGTTTTTTAAACACACACAGTCCTGTACAACTTCAATATGGTTTCTTTAACCAACGTTAGAAGGTGAGATGAGAACCAGTATTTATGCTGTGATTTATGTAATGATGTATTCACAAGCTGTAAACTTAATTTAGGCATGTGGAGGAATATTTTCTACCCAGGACAATTCAGGAAGTGACTGGACAGGTAAGCTGTTGTTTTGGTTTTTTTTTTTTTTGGCTTTAGCATCTTCCAGATTCAGCAATTAAAAACTGTAGTCCTCAAAATTCTGCTACCAGTCATGTTGTAGATTCATAAGGTTCGGTGGTGGTTCTGAATTACATTAAATGAGAGCATAATTTGACATTATTTCTGTTAGTATGTGGCAGCAAAGCAAGTAAATTTTAAATCTCAGTTATTTGTACATACAGAACATTGATTGCCGTATTTTGCCCAATTTTGGTACTGAGTTTATCTGTGCTTGAGACTAGAAATGAGTATGTGTTTTTAGGTTAAAAAAAAATGAAATTAAAAATAATTTAAACCTTCTTAATTCAGAAGTATCTAAAATCTGTGTTGGTTCCTGCTAAAACATAAGTTGGATTCTTAGCAACAGAAAGTCTATGTTTTGTAGATTGTTTAATTCCTGTCCTTAAGCAAAGCACTGGATTTGGATACTACTGAAATTAAAACACAAAACTTCAATCAGTCCAGTAATTTGCATTTCAGAACTTTTTTTTTAAATTTTTTACTCGGTATAAAATGAAAGAAGGTATAATGTAATTGATATTGTGTCACTAATTTCATATAAGTGAGCATTCAATTTTTATATTTTCTTAAGATTTGTAGTTAAGTTTTTGAATTGAACAGCTCATTCTACTGCATGTGTGTAAGAATGTTCTTGCTTTTCCTCAGGAAACTGTTCCTTTTGGGGATGCAGTGCTAGCAACCAAAGATACCTGCCTAGGGGCAGAAATATGTGAAGAACTCTGGGCACCAAACAGGTAAAGGAGAAGAAGGAATAAAAAGTAAACTAAAACATACCCTGGAGCTGCCTGAAATAAATATTTGAAAATATCTGCTTATTATTCTTCTATGTAATTTATCTTTCAGAAAGTGTCAGTAAGATAAAATATAATTAGGAGCAATAAATACATCATGGGAAAGACCTCATTGGGCTAGATGCAGGATGGCAAAGAAATGGTGATGGTTAAACTAAATCAACTCAAAACAAGAGGGTAGGGGAGATATACCAGAAAGAAGTAGAATGAAAAAAGTGACCTAATAGGTTAAATTTAGTGTTCACATTCCTGATATTTTTCCAAATCTCCCAGTTACATTAATTTCCTTGTAATTGCAGAAAGTGTGATGTGTTGAAGTGGGTTTTTTTCTTAGTATTTCTTTCCTATGACATTGGAAAAAGAGAAAAAGGAGTAAAAATCTTCTCCTTGTTGTTCTGGATTTGCTAAGAGACAAGGAAAATGGGAAAACTGACTTTTGTATATCCATATTGCCATTTCAGACCAAAATAATGTTATTCTCTCTTTCTTTGAGACCTGGCCTTCTATAGAGTGGAGGGCATTTAATTTAGAACAGAATGAGAAAAAGCCCTCCTGACCTCTGCAGCCACTGCTGTTCTTTGACAGGAGAGTTGAGCAATGCAAAAAAACCAGATATTTTTGAAAGCCCTATCCTTGTTTGAGCTAAGGCATGCAGAAAACTGACAGTGACATAGATGTTTCTGTTAGTGATTTTTAATGATATTTGCAGTTTTCACAGCACAGTAGTGATTTATTTTTGTGCCTTTTGCTTTGACAGCCCTCACATTGAGATGGGACTTGATGGCGTGGAAATTTTCACAAACTCTTCCGGGAGTCACCATGTGCTGCGGAAGGCTCATACCCGGGTGGATCTGGTGAATTCTGCCACAGCAAAGGTGTGCACTTTTCTACTTGGAAAGTTCTTTTTGTTTTAAAAATGAGAAGACACAATGTATTTGGACTGTAATCCTATCTAATGAGTGATGAGGGCAAAAATAAAGCAATGAGTGTACATTACACTGTGAAAAAGCTGCTTTGTCATTGTCATTTAACATGCTTTGCTTATATTTAACAGTATCTGCTCTTTCCTATGATATCCTAACACAGCTTCTGTAATCACCTTCCTGCTTTCCCCAACCTCAGTTTGAACTCAGAATTTCAATTTAGAAGTGCAGCTTTCTCTAGGTTGACAGAATGACTCTTGCTACTAACAGAGACTCCTGTCAAGAGAGCAAATCATTCACAATGTAAAAGGAGAGGAAGTTTGTAAGAAGGGCAGGAACAGAGAAATAACATTTTAATTTTTAACATCCTGTCAAGTGTTATATTGTGAACAACTTTTGTTTTTTCCTTCCCTGCATGTTTGTTTCCCTGGCAGAATGGTGGAATATATATTTTGGCAAACCAGAAAGGCTGTGATGGTGATCGTCTGTATTACGATGGCTGTGCCATGATTTCCATGAATGGAGAAACAGTTGCACAAGGATCCCAGTTTTCACTCAATGATGTGGTAAAGTATTCACCCCACAGCTGTAGGACAGTTATGCACAGCACTTCCCAGACATTCCAGACTCTAGGTCTATGTCTCTAGACTAAAAAGGGTGTATTTTAATTATGCTATTCAATTAGATCTGAGTGCTTTCCAAGTCACATTACCTACAGTAGCTCTCCTGCTTTTGTGAGGAAGGAAGAACTATCACAGTGTAAGAACTTAACGAAAACAGTTTTGTATGCAATCACCGTGAGGAGGACAGACCTTGTTAATTGAGATTCCCTTATCTGAAGGAAGAAAGGGCAAAGACTGCAAAGTTCTAATTATGACCCAGTTTTGTAGACACAAGATTTCACTTTGATTTCAGAAAAAAGTAGATTGGTCATCTAGATTGCCTCACGTTATGTGCCAGATCCATCTCTTTCCCCAGTAACATTTCTTGCCTCTTCCTTTGCCACAGCTGATGCTGAATCTTTTGCCAAGCATTGTTTATCTGTGTAGAGTGATCTAATGTTGAAAGCCTTTCCATAGGAGGTACTGGTTGCCACTCTGGACCTGGAGGATGTTCGAAGTTACAGAGCAGAGATTTCATCTCGTAACTTGGCGGTAAGAACTTTTCGTGTTTGTAAACTGTGCCAAGTTTGAATAGTTACTAAATGTAAAAAGTATTTACATGTCTTGATTTTCACAGTATCTTACAGAGCTGATGTTTTATATGTATGTCCTCCATTAAAATTGATGTCTTCTGAATTCTTCTGTACTATTGCTTAGGCAAGTAAAGTGAATCCTTATCCCAGGGTAAAAGTGAACTTTGCTCTGTCATGTCCTGATGATGTAGCTGCTCCTACTTGTATGCCAATCCAATGGAGACACCACAGTCCTGAGGAGGAGATCAGGTAATCAAACACTGAATCTGTTGCTTGAAAATTACATTGATTTTAAAAAACCAACCAAAACTCAAAGAAAGAGATAAACATAAGATGTTTAGGTTTAAGTAAAAGAAGTCTCTCATTGGAAGACCACAGTAAATATGTTGACTTGTCTAGGTGTTATTCCCTAACCTTCTTAGGACTATGATGTTTGTAATTTCAGCCTTGGACCTGCATGTTGGCTCTGGGACTATTTAAGGCGCAGCAAACAGGTAAGAACAACTCGATTTGTTTTTCCCTTGGCATAAACAGCTTCTTTGGTGCCACAGGCACTATCTAAATTGTTATCCTGTGCTGCTGGTAACCCAAACTGATGTTAGTCCAAGGTACAAAGTTTTAGTTTTGAAGTAGCTTATTCAGACTCAAAAATTGTGTTTCAAGTGTGACTTGGATATGCTTTGTGCACTTTTCCCTCAGGAATTATGCTTTCTTGAGTGCAGCAGAGTGACATGAAGTAGTCATTTATTAGTAAAGAATATATGAAAAATGTAATCCTTTCTATTAGCTTTTTAGTCTTACTAGAGGGTGAAGACAACTGGAATTTTTCTAGCCAAAGGGTTTTACACTGTATGTTTGATTATCCAGTTGATAAGAGTTTCAGAGGGTTTCCTCTGGATGGTTCATTTTGTTTTTCCCCGGTAGAATTTGAACAGCCTTCAGCAATGCACCTGTCATTCTTCTACAGGAGTGTGTTTCTGAGGGGTACAATACATAATTTTTTCTAATTTTGCTATGTGGAGCTTCTTCCTTTCTCTGTTTTCAAGGCAGGATTTCTCCTACCTCTGAGTGGTGGAATTGACAGCTCTGCTACAGCTTGCATAGTGTATTCCATGTGTCACCAGGTTTGCCTGGCAGTCAAGAATGGCAGTAAGTAGATCTGTGTGCCTGGCCAGTTGTGCTTATTAGTGGTTATGGGTAAGTTAATATTAGCTGGGTGCTGTAGCTGCAAGAGCCTATTAATGGCAGACCCTTTTCCTGTTCTAATGGAATCCTTTGTATCTCTTCAGAAATTCCATCGAAAATGTGTGGCCAGATTCAGATTCTCTGAATTGGCTTAATAGTTTTTGTTTTGGGTTTAAGAATTGGATGTGGAACTCAGAATAATTTACATCTAGACCATTGTTCAAATAAAAGTCTAGACATAAATTAGCTGATTGGCTGGTTGGCTGATATAGTCTTCAGTTTATTCTGAAAATCTTCCCCTTGCAAAGCATGGTTAGAAATGGTTTAAGTTCTTAAACTGCCTTTAAGCAGACTTCATGCTTTTAGCTAAGTCTTTCTACATACTGGATCATGTTTTCTATGAAAATTCTTCAGCAGATCAAAATGATTCAATATTTTTGTGCTCCAAATCAGTAATTCTTTTATTTGATAGATGAAAATAATTTTGGGGGAGTTAGATGTAGTAACCTTATTTGTCATGGGCACTGTAAAGCTTAATTGCAGTACAAGGGATGTACAAGATACTTGCATATCCTGCAAGTGGAGGAGCACAATAGTTTCCACTCTTGCTCTATTTGTTTTGCTCTGTCCTCAGATGCAGATGTGCTGGCTGATGCACGCAGGGTGGTGAATGATGATTCCTACATCCCTGAGGATCCTCGGGAATTCTGCAGGCGTGTCTTCACCACGTGCTACATGGCTAGTGAGAACTCCTCCCAGGATACCTGCAACAGGGCTAAACTGCTGGCTGAGCAAATAGGCAGGTACAAGCTCAGAAGTGCTGGGAAAAAACATTATGTTCTGGTAAAGACTTGCTTCTAAAACGTTCAAGCTTGAAAATGGGAAAAAAAATAAGAGAGGAATAGGAGGTGGGTTAAGTAGGAATTCTACAGATATTATTACTTAAGTGTTAAAGTGAGGCAAACTTAGAAGCATTTGTCAAGAGACTTGGAATTTTGGAAACAGACTCTGGTAAGTGTTATTCTTTCCTAAGTTACTTCATACCATATCTGAGATTTTAGCTGCTTTAAAACCTCCTTTGATGGGTGGATTTTTGGGGTTTTTTTTTCTATTTTTATACAGTCAGATTGTGCTGGTTGACTCACTTGTGCTTGAATTATTCTCAGCTACCACATCAACCTGAACATTGATGCAGCTGTGAAAGCTGTTGTGGGGATCTTCAGTGTGGTGACAGGTCAAACTCCCCGGTTTTCTGTCTATGGAGGGAGCAACAGAGAGAGCCTGGCACTCCAGAATGTGCAGGTATGTGTCCTGTAGGCTGAATCAGGTCACACTCTTTTGGTTCTGTGGGTTTTGGTTTGATTTTTTTTGGTTTTCCAACCTAACCAGCAACTCTGCCTTAGTTCCGAGTGTTGGTTATCCTGTTTGATAGTTTTTGTTAATTTGAGGACTTGATCTTTCTCTCCCTGTTACTGGAGAAAAACAGCTGTTTGCTCTGGAAGCAAACATTGAATCATTTATCAGCTTTGTTGGCAACAGGAGAGGCTTAAATCACAGAGTAGTGTGGGTATTTGCTTAACATCACCCACAATTGTGTCTGGCGCTGGAGGCTGGATCCCAGGTTGGTTTGGCATTACTTAGAAAAAGCTGAGTTCAAGAATCCCAAAAATCACAAAAAAAAGGTTAACAAAAGCAAAGTGAACTTCTTACAAATTTTTCCTGTAAGACTAGAGGGTATGGTTTATCTGCATACTTCATCCATCATGGATCCTTGTTAGTGCTATTAGAGGTAGCAAATGGCAACTACTCCCCAGGTTGCAGTGGGCCAGGAGCAACTTCCTCACTTCCTCAGTCTGTGGCAGTAGCAGATACTGAACCTGGATTTCCTGAGTATTTCAGCAATTTCTCCACAAGACCATCCTTCTTGCAGTCATACTTACCCTGCCCACGTTTTGTTCTTCATGAATTTGTTTAGAGAATTGATTAATAAAAGCGACTGGGGAGAAATCACTTTGCTATATAAATTTTGCTTTCCTTTTCATTTTTCTTTTGCAGGCTAGAATAAGAATGGTCCTTGCCTACCTGTTTGCTCAGCTGACACTGTGGGCTCGTGGGATGCCAGGGGGACTGCTGGTGCTGGGATCAGCCAATGTGGATGAAAGGTTGGTAAAAACAAGTAATACATACCCAGGTGGAACAGATCACTGTCATTTCCTTGCAGCTCTACCAAATCCCACTGTAGATTATTACTCAGAAAAGGTAATAACCTAAGAATACACTGGTAACAGTGAAATCAATGACAATAGTTAGATCAGCCTGAATGGGAAATTGTGTATTTTTCAGAGGTTTAGCCAAGATATTGCTGTAGCTTTCCCATAAAATGCTGTTTCAGTAGTGCTCACCTGTGCATCCACTAGGCTAACTTCCCCATCTGTTGATGTTGTGGGGTTAATTTGGTATTTCCCGGCCAACGCACCAATTAATGTTGAAGGTTTATTTTCTGTTGTGAGATAGGATTAAAAGGAAAGAAAGCAAAGCAGATTTAAACTTGAAAATACACAAAGAAAACTTTATTAACAGAACTAAAGGGGAAAACAATAATAAGACAATCAGAATAAAATTTCAGAACACTTCTTTTCTTTTTCACTGACAATGCAAAGAAAAAACCCACGACTTTCAGTCAGTCTGCTACTTTTAAAATAGTCTTTTTCTCAGTTCACTTAGAGAGAAGAGTCTCTCTTGTTATGCTGTGGAGACTTTTCCACAAGAAAACAGGTTTTCTTGTGGCTTTATCAAACGAAATCAGCCACCCAGAATTAAAATCCTATTCACAGTGTCAAAGCATTTCTCATGTTTTGCAGCTTTTACACAGCTGCTTTTATAGACCATATCAACTATTGGGGTGTTATTTTTAAGAATGAGCAGCTTTAGTATACAAGTTTTTTCTTCATCTATCTCTGGAAACAAAAGTTTTTTCTGCTATTATCTTTTTCATCTCTCCCATTTCTCTTTAAGTTTCTTATTAAATCACAGCAATATCTATTTGTTTCAACTACTAATATTTTAACTCACAGTTGTACTAAAATTGCTACTTTCTCCCAATACATTTCTGTAAGTCACAGAGAAAATAAAGTCTGATATATCAAATATATATCTTTACCATAGCTTCACAAAAGAATTTAAATCTAAGCTTAAAGCATTCTCTTCAATCTCTTCATCTAGAATTAAACTTCTTCTTTACTGACCTCAAGAGTTAAGTTTCATCATCGATTGAAACAGTTTTTATAGAGTCTTTCAATGCCAAAAGGTTAATTTGGTCCAAGCTCTGCATTGAGAACATGGCATTGCCAGCTGGCCACGTGGTTTTCTGCTGGCATCATGCGAGTTGTGTCGGCCTGGCTCTGCTGAGGTGCTGAGACTGAGAAAAAAAAATCTTCAGCCGATGTTTTTGTCCTTTCACGTGCAGTAAAGCTGGCTCACGGTAGCTGAGCAGATGAAGCTCATTGTGAGCCACGCTGAGGTGGCTGTGGCTGCCCGGCCCTGTCCTGGCTGCTGCGATCCCCGGCCATGTGGCTGCTCTCCGTTTTGGAGCCCCTCCTGGCCTCAGGGCCACTCTCAGTGCTGGTCTCCGCCGCATGGTCGCTCTCAGTGCTGATAGAGCCTCTGGCCAGCATAGTTTGGTGGCTCTGCTAGAAAAAAGAGCTGCAGGCCCTGCCGAGAAGGGGGCCTGGCCGCCCCCAGGACAGGGTCCAGTGAGCTCCCCGGTGAGAGGCTCAGCAGCCCCCTCACCACCCCTCCGGGAGCAGGAAAATCTCAGCTGGGCCAGGGAGATCAGATCAGCCCAGACCTGGCCACGCCAGACTGAGGGGGCTGGCCCGGACCCCACTCGGCCTGGGCCCGCCACCTTCTCCTAAGGCCGGAAGGCAAGAGACCTCCCCTCGACTTCTTTTTTTTTTGTCTTAAGAGTGTGTGTTCACAAAAAAGCGTAGCAACCTCTCTTTGGTTCAATTGAAACAATGCCAACTTACAACAGCTGAATTTTCAATTACTGTATTAGGAATTAAGATGTGAACTTTGAGCTGAAAAAACAGACTTTAAATGTGGAGTAGTGTTATTAGAGCTGAGCATTTGAAGATTAAAGCAATCCCTGTAAGACTGTGGGAGTGGTATCCTTTAAAGCTGTGAGAGTACTGTGTGCCTGTTGTGTGGGTGTTTTGAGATTTATTGTTTTAATTGGTCAGCACAGTATCTTAATTGTTTTGCACATATTGCCTCAGCACAGTTTTGCAGCACTTTGTGATTGTTCAAAGTATCATCTTGTGGAAATTTCAGGGCTATAGGATAGCCCATTTGCAGTTAAACATGTTTGCCCTTTAGATATAAATATGTTATTAATCTACAGTCTTTCTCAATGCTACACATTAACTCTCTGTAGTGTCAAAGATTACGTATTATGCTGCAGTTACATTATTATTAACTGTTGCTGTGTAAAATTTCCTGTTTTGCTCAGTCTCCGTGGTTACTTAACCAAGTATGATTGCTCCAGTGCTGATATCAACCCCATTGGTGGCATCAGCAAGACTGATTTGAAGAACTTCATTCAGTACTGCATTGAGAACTTCCAGCTCACAGCCCTCAGGAGGTGAGCAGTGATTCAGTGACTCTGTTTGTTAATTCCACTGGAGGAACTGGCTGAGCCAGGTGCTTCATTTTTGGGATGAAGTTGGTTTTAACAAACCAACACTCATAAGACTGCATAGAATCCATGTTTTTCCTTTTCCCTCTCCCTTACAGTATCATGTCAGCTCCACCCACTGCAGAGTTGGAGCCCCTGGTGGATGGACAAGTGACTCAAACTGATGAGGTAATAAAGGGCAGTGCCTTTAAAATGCTCTGGTAAGCCTTACTCCAAAATCAGGGGTTGAACCATTACTGTTGTTTACTCTTGTATGCAACCATGCTTATTGATAAGCATGTTATAAACAGTCTTAAAGCTAATAACAAGGCATTAATTTCCCACACCTGCCCTATTGTGTTGACAATAGTTTCCAAAACAGCAAGTTAACATTTTTGAATTATTTTAGAGTTTTGGACACTTAGAAGGATGGGTGTTGCAAAATGCAGTTTGTTCCAAGGCTTTTTTTAATACCAAAAGCAAGTCAGGGTCTTACTGGTATGAGAATGACTGGTGGCAAAGCCCTCTTCTCACTACTTCTTTCTATTTTCTATCCCTTTGGAAAGGAGAGGACTGATAAAACTACCTCTGTGGCCTCTAATCTCCCAATTTCAGAGAGATTCCAATGTGTTTTATTATTTCTGCTGGTAATATTACTATGTCTTTTTGAGCCTTAAAATTTCATTTTGGTGTTTCTTTGATTTAACTGGGTTATTCTAATTGCTCCATGAAAGTATTCATTAAAATTTGAATAGTTAAGATTTTCAGTGACTTTCTGTGTCTGTGTGTTTTCAGGCAGATATGGGGATGACATATGCAGAACTCTCAATCTATGGGAAATTAAGGAAAATTGCAAAGGCTGGACCATACAGTATGTTCTGTAAGCTGATTAATATGTGGAAGGATATTTGTACTCCAAGAGAGGTAATATGCCAAAGATTAAAGAATATCAAATAGATTAATGCTTTTGTGAAAATAGAATTTATTTGGAGAAAGGTCAGGCTCCTTTTAACTGAAAGGAATAGTTTCATTATTTAGAGCTTATTCTACAGCTGCAGCAGAATATGCTGGAAAAGCTGGTCTGCATCACTTAAATGGAACTTGTTGTCTTGTGCTGCAAATTGTTAAAACAATTGTTAATTGGGTAATTTGAAAACAATTACTCCAGAACTATACCTCAGGGAAAATTGTTCTCTGAAATACACATGACCAACTACTCTTGAAGCCTTTGGTTATGTGTTTTGAGACAAAAAATGGCTCTTGCTTTGAAAGAATATCTAGACTGTTTAAAGGTAAAAAACAGTCTCCAAAATACTGTGCTTCTCTAAATTTTTAAATTAAAATACTAAGAAACTTCATCTGATTAAGAGCTACATTCTTTGTACACTAGGTGGCATCCAAAGTTAAGCATTTCTTCAGGATGTATTCAGTCAACAGGCACAAAATGACCACTCTCACTCCTTCCTACCACGCTGAAAACTACAGTCCAGATGACAACAGGTTTGACCTGAGGCCTTTCCTCTACAACACCTCATGGTCCTGGCAGTTCAGGTGTATAGACAAACAGGTAAATGCCCTCTGCTTCTGGAATGATTTTGTATTTAAATTATTCAAAGTGGGTCAAGCCTGGTCCCAGTGAATCTCTAGCAAAAGACAGCTAACATTTAGGGTAGCAGTTATTACAGAAATAATTGTGATTGTTCTTTTCACATAACTGTGAGGCTAAATCCTCTGATTTCAGTGTAGGCTGTTCAGGTTCTTTTTTTGTCATACTGCTATGAAAACAAGAAAAAGAAAAAATAATATATTTACTGAGGACAAAAAGTAATAGGTATACCCAGACTCATGAAGTCCTGTGCTAATGGAAGAAGCAAGATTTTATGTTTTGGTTTCAGTTGAGGACCTGTCTGAAGTGATCTGCTTAATTGCAGAATTAAGACTTGACCTACATCAGCATGGGGAAAGCCAGTGTAAGAGGCAGCAATTCACTGAGTGCTGCTCCCACCTGATTCTGCAACAATTCCTTTTTTGAATCTCAAGTTGGTTGACTCACAAATACATATTTGCTCAAACACAGCAGCTGTAATGGTACCGTGCTCAGTTTGAGCATTGAGATGGGGAGGGGCTCAGGCAGTTATTGGAACCATACTTCTTATAGTTTTTAGCCACTCCTTCAAACTTATTTTAATGCTTCTTTTATGGAAGAAGTGCTGGGGTGAAGAATTTTAGCACCTTGAAGTTTTTTCTGCCGGAGGTTTTACACCCCGGTTGCTTTTAAGAATATGTTTGTACGTGTAATAAAATATTAATTCCTTCATCTGTGAAATGCCAGACATGTTGTAATAGCATTTTACTACCTTGAAACCTGGGATAAAAGCTACCATGTGCAGTACTTTATGGTAAAGTATGTGTGGTGGGGGATTTTTTACATCATATTGGACTTTTTCCCACTGAAATCCAGGAGAACAGTTCTTTTGGCCTCAGTGGGAGCCAGGCAGAATGTTCTTGTAGAGTCTGGACCAAAATGTAATTATTTTATGCTTACAGTAAATGTGATTAAGATCTTTTAATGATGCAGGATATTGTTACACTCTCTAACTAGATCTGTATGTAATAGCAGCTGTGCTCTGCAAGTGTAGTGGCCATTGCAATTTATCCCTGGAAACTGGGAGACAAGTTTGGGGAAGATTTTATTGTGTAGGTAAGAGTAACCTGAACTGATAACTCCTGCAGCTCTTTTCAAGACTGGAAAATAATAACTTGCAGTGATTTGAGTCAAATTTGCCTATTCAAGAAAAGGAATACATGAAGAGTTTCCTCTTACTGTAGGTGTTCAGCATAACTGTAATTCTGAAGAGAATCGCTCTCTAGGACAGGGTCCCACTGATGATTCTGCTCCTAGGACTCAATCTGCACTTAAAGTTTTTCTGGCATAGTAACAAGACTGTGAAAATATGGCATAAACTAGACATAAACCCCACCTTTAGTTAGGTAATGCCAGTTTTTCCCATAGGAGAGACATATTACAGCTTGAGCTAATTTGTGAATGGAAACAATTCGGAGTGCTAATGATAGAGAAATCTGTTGGATTTGTAGAAAGTACTTCTCTGCTTTGGATGTCTATAGCATAGCCAAGCCAGTTTAGTTATCCACTCATTTTTAGTGCAAAATTCCCTTCATATTTGCTGCAGAAGGAACAGGGGTAAAAGGAATTTGAGATCATAGCATTTGTTGGGAATTGCCAGATTTGCTCTTGGAGCCTTCCTGTCATTCGGCTCTGTTAGCATAGGGTCAAAATGTTTCTGAAAATCATGAGGAGTTTAGGTAAAGATTTGAGGTAGGTGGGAAAGGAATGCTGCGCTTTGTTTTTAGGAAACCAAGTGAGACTGCACCTGCACAAATCATAGCTAAATATATTGATGTGATTATTGTTAATTGTTATAGTGATCACTGTTTAAGCAAAAGCTAATTTTAGTAACAGCCAAAATGGTATAAATATGTATCCTTCAAACAAATAGACAGTGCCTTGATTTGGGTAGCTGTAGCCCTGGCTCTTGTGAGTTTCAATAAAAGCACCTGCATATAATCCGTCTGTGATTATGTGTTTCTGAATGCTAACATCCCTACCTGGCCAAGGGGGTTTAGAACAGCCCCAGGAACTCTGGCAATGCTGGCTTCTACCTTGGAGCTGTGTCTGAAGTAAAGGATTTGTGGTCAGAGCACAAAATGATGCACTTCCAGGTGCCAAAATGTTCACTGGGATTTTAATAGCTGGCATGATTTGAAGGAACCATGATGCAGCTCAGGAGAAGGACAGCACATCTACCTGCAATGTCTGCAGGCTGTCTTCTGCTTTTCCATTGTCACACCACAAGATCAGCTGCACTTGGTCAAACAAAAAGATTTATCCACTTCATAAACAAATGATCTTTGTGTGTCTTTTGTACAAACAGTAGCAGATGCTGATGGAAGAATAAGCTTATTTTTGCTACTGAATTTGTTTCCTTTTTTCTTGCAGGTATCCATGCTAGAAAAAAAGGAAGGAATTTCTGTAGTTGAAGACGTGGACTGACTTCCTGTCTTGTTTAACTGTGGTAAATAATTTGCCAAACAGAATGTTCAAAACTAGATTAAACTGTGATAATGAGCAGAGATGACCTGCTTAACAGTTCTTGAGATGACTATTGTAATCAATTTTTCTAATTGACTCCCTGTTTTACTCACACTATACTTAAACTATAGTTTGACTAACGGATCATTTATTAAGGATTTTTTTCAACTTCTTGAGTTAATTGCCTTTCATTTAAAACATTTGGATAATCATAAAGAAACCCAGAGTAGTCTTTTGTTTGGTTTTGATAATTTGGGTTTGACTTTCGAGTAACATTCAGCTGAATGTGTAAAATTTTAGCTGTTCTGGCATGTGCTGTTGAGGGGGAAAAACGCACCTTACTTTGCAATAAACCTGTGATTTTGTCATGCTAATTGACTCAGTTCTTATTCTACCTGTTTTTCATTTACCTGGCACTGGCTTTGTAGACTGGTCCAGTGTTTTGAGTGGCCACAAGGTTTAACTCAGCAAGGTATTGGAAGCATTGTCTGTCTTGAAGCAGATGGGTAGTCTTCATTTTAGTGGGATGGAATTTAGAGTTCAGCTTCTTGTTTTGTTTGAATATTGCAGAATGAAGTATAAAACCAGTGTCCTCTGAGTTTAATTAGAGTGTTACCCACATCCCACCTACAAAAACTTTGCAAAAACTTAGTTTTTAACTGCATTACTTCAACTGATCTTTTAAATTTGTTCAGTGCTGTGGAGCAATAAAAAAGGATGGGCTTGTTCCTTTGCCTGAGGCCCTTTTCTGCCTTTTGATTTAATGTTTGGCTGTTCCCATTTCTTTTTTAAACCTTGATTTGAAAGGTACACTTCTAATAGGGAAAACTAGAAATGCATTTCTACAGTTCTGGGCAAACAACATTCTTAACTGCAACAGGAGGAGAGCTTAGGCCTAGTGAGACTTCTGTTAAAATAGTCTCACATTGTGCTCGTAGAAAATGTCTGCTAAAAAGGGCACGTTCTCCACATTTGCTTTCCACAACTCAGGGAGTTGATTCTCTTTGAGTTAAAGATGCTGCATTGTTCATTGTGTGTTTGTTATATGGTACTAATTTAAATACATAACTAATTTAACTTAAAGGGTGCCGCTGGTAGGAAGAGTGGAAAACCCCAGCTGCAATTTGCCTTCCTTCACAGTTAGTTGGGCACTTCCACTTCCCATTCCAGCCAGAGGGATTGGATGAATTCTGAACAGAAGTTCAAGAATTTGTTCTACATTTGAAGACTTCTTCATTGTATCCTCCAGAAGTTACTGGTTTCTCTTTCTGGACAATCACAGAAGAGGAAAGAGGAGACATTTGCATTCATTCAAATAAAAAATAATTTTACAAAAACACAATATTTACACACGTCTCCTGTGTTGTTACAGTTAGTGTAGTTACTAGTTACCCTATTTCAGATTTTTTAGCCTTTCTTAGCAATAGCATTTACAGCATGTGTACAAATTGCATTTTATTTCTTGCTTGCTAATGCTGACTACAGATTGCACGAGGTCACTCCTATTTTCGTTTTACTATCCTGAAATTTTCAGGGTCTGTTCCACCTGATGCCTCTAGTTTGACTGTAACCAACACTTCAATGTTATCAGTGCATTGTTGCCTACAGAGAATGGGAAATAATTCTAACATGTAGCTGATGATGTTCACTTTTTACTGGAGACAACTTGTATTGGGTTTGTGTGGCCATG